>JARVGS010001968.1:32602137-32614265 GCA_031762315.1 Hypsolebias antenori | reverse complement strand
AATGTCCAGAGGACCAGACTTAGCTTTTTTAGATTTTTCTACCTGGATTATTGAGCATGCATCAGGGTATCAGTACACTTTATTTTACTGTTCTTATTAGTTGACATTTACTAGTCACTGGAGCTTTTCACATGGAAATAAAGCTCAAAAGAGTTTCATTAAACAACCCCCATGATTCCAGAAAGCAGAACATCGTGTGCATAGCTAATCCAGCTCAGAAACAGGAGCATAGGAGCAGAGTTTTACAGGAAATATGTGATGTGCAATTGCTCATTTCTCTTTGCATGGATGAGTTACTGCACTTAATTTGACAGTTTGGAGTGCTGTAAGGAAGGGATCCAAAAGTTTGTATTATAGTGGGGATTTGATTAAAGTTTTTGTTTCCCAAGAATATGAATTGATGCAAACTGTCAAAAGGGAAACATCACTAAACATAAATAAATAAATAAATAAATAAATAAACAAATAAATAAATGAATAAATACATACATACATACATACATAAACATATATATCATTTTCTTTGCGCTCATTATTGTTTTAGCTTTCTTGTTGCATTAATTTCAGGGGTTCGTGGTTTTTGTTTTATTTAAGCAATGACTCCCCTTTTTTTTTTTTTTTTTTTGGAAAATTCTGTGCAGGGTTTGTTTTCCAAACTATTAAAAAATCAGCCATCCACTGTATATTCTGATCTCAGTTTAAATGAGGTCGAACACTACCTGTTGGTTTTGTTGTCTAAGTCTCTCAGAAGTGCTTTTTATTTTGCTCCACGTTGACTCGTGATTTTCACACGGATCAAAATGTGCCTACAAGCCTCGGTTTCTTCTCTGACTAACACTGTGCCTGACAGTGCACACTAGCAGTCGGAGTTGGTTACATGGCATTATGTTTAATTTGACTTTCAGCCTGCTTGGTGGAATTGGTTTGTGGCCACAAATGGGCTGGGGGGTGACATTCCCACAACTGATGTTGTCTGGCAGGAAGAGAGCAGGGACGGAACAGCAAGCGGGAGGAAACAAATGTAACTGTGGTGTCACTTGCAGGAGAGCTAAACAATCTGAATCCACAGAGTTCAAGATTGTGGCTTCATGAATTTAAATAATCTAGACCTTTCACACTATAGCTAAGTAAATTACTGCACAAGTAGAAAAAGTTGAGATGAAGGATATATGAAGGCAGGCAGACAGAGCAGCTTGCTTACAGGTGGGGGCTTTTAAGTTACCTAAGCAGAGATAATAATAATAATAATAATAATAATAATAATAATAATAATAATAATAATAATAATAATAATAATAACGACGACGACGACAACGACAACAACAACAACAATAACAACAATAATAACAACAATAACAATAATAATAACAATAACAACAACAACAACAACAACAACAACAACAACAACAACAACAACAACAACAACAACAACAATAACAATAATGGTAAAAAAAAAGAACATCAGGGAAATACTGGTTCTGGTAAATTAACATAATTTTAACATAACTTTAGGAAAGCACAGTAATTTAACCATGTAATATAATGATGATGCAGTTTATTTCCAGTAACAAAGACTAAATATGGTGTTTACTGGGAAACTAGCGTTACTTAACTGTACATACATGACAAGGGATAATGGTTAACTTGTGTTTCTTGTTGTAGGACTCTTTGCTGTAATTTACTGATCAAACATGGGTTAAAAAAAAAACAAACAAGAGGTTGTATCTGTCACAATAATATAAAACAGTAAAGACAGTTTGAAATCTGACTTTGCAACACAGTGGTTTTAATTTTAGTTTAACAGAGAAAAAAAAAGTCAGTATAAAACCATAAAGTCTCCGCTAGTAGCATTTCTGCAATGCAAATTGCAATGTAAATAACTCATACAGAATAAATGGGGACATTTCCCCCTCATTCAGAACACCAGAAAACAGATTTCATTTCAGTTCTGCCTCAGGGCATGCTGTGCTCTGAATTAAGCATGTTGCTGCCTTCATGGATGCTCATACAAATCATACAGACTGTCGAGGAGATCCACACCATCTTGATCTGGGAGCTGCTCTAAAGAGCCTAAAGGGACTCAGCATTAAATATATATATATATATATATATATAAAAAAAAGTCAGAACATTTCCTGGAGTGTTTTGAGTGCTTCAGTAATGCTTGAACAACAAGAACATTTGACACTGAGGGTTAATTTTAGCAAACTGCTTATTTTTCTCATTTTCTATAACTTTTGTTGTGATCACATTTTCTATGAGGCTGTTGGACGATGTCATGCTTAAAAACTAAGATCTTCCACAAGTCAACCTGGCAGGAACAAATACTGCACATACACAGAAACAATAGAAAAATCACACAAATTTTACACAATATTTTTAAACAAATACTTGATTTGAACTCCTGATCCTGCTTTGTTTCGTTTGGTTCTTTTTTTTTCTTCATTCAACTTTTATTTATACAGATTAGTTCCTCTTTGAGCATTAGGGACACATTTGCAAGAGACCTGTTACATACAACATACAGAGTAGATGAGGAAAAGAGAACACGAGGGTGGAGGAAGTAAAAATAAAAAATCATATCTCTCACCATGTCCTGGCTACATGGGGCACAGTGTCAAAGATGCATAAAAAAATAAATTGCAACAAAACATACAATGACATCATAATACGTTTATGCATAGAAGATCAACAAAGGTGGTGAGTTGTCCAGGGACATTCCAGAAAGTTCCAAAGTTCTGATAAGATGGTACAGTGTCTATCAGCAGCACAATTCTGATAAGGACACAGATGTCCTCGGGAGGGGGGAGCAATCTGAGATGAGTTGGCCTATCCAAGGCCAGCAGGGAGGCCAAATTCAGATAAAACAATTGTTTTGGACAGGCAGACTCTGCTGACATGTCTGCCTTCAGTTCTGCTGGTACACTAAATGGTGACTCCAAACAGCAGAATTGTAATGACTTAAGTCGGGCTAACAACTTCTCCAAGATCTGTTCCTTCCAACCGTCTGTGAACACCACCACAAAGTTCCACCGTCCTGCCTGCTCAGCTCTGATACAGGCCCACAGTTAGTTCGTACACAGTCTGATTGTTGCCAAGCTTGAGCAGCTGTTGACGTTTCTGAATTTGTCGACGATCCAGATTTCCACCAACTCCAAAAAGCAGAATCCAGTTTTCATAAATCCAAGTATGTTTCTGAGGTAAGAAGGCTCTCCTTCACCCAGTCTCCTTGGAAAAATAAATAAATTCTTGCACTAATAGACCAGCTGACCAGATCCATAATAATTTTAGATTCAGAAGATGTGTAAAGAGAGGCTCTGAGGAAGTTCACTGGACAAGGGAGCAAAAAAAGCAGGAGGGAGGGAGGAGCAACTGAAAGTCACAGTCTTTGTCTAGACTAGAGCGAAAGAGACGATGTTTCTTTGTTGCGTCTAAAACCGTCAAATGTGGTTTATCTAACAAGACAATTGTATTTCTTATTTTGTTTTGCTACGCTCTGTGGTGCGTCCAAGTGTGCCCTACTGTAGAATACCTTTTCATCTAGTCAGAGTCATTAGTCATTGGGGTGTCACTTTCGTAACAGACATTTTCTAAATCACAGTTATAGCAATAGCCTGAACATATTTCTGCTTTTATGAGTAAACATTTTTTATTTTATTGACAGGCTTTCCTCAGCCTTTATCAGCACAGTATAAATGTAGTTCCCCCCCCCCCCCCCCACACACACACACACACCAGGTTTTTATTTATTTATTTATTATTCAATTCAATTCAGAAAAACATGAAAAAGGCCAATTATTAAAATTAATCTCTTTAAGGAAGCCAGCAGGTGTACCCCTTGGTCATTTGGTCATCATTAGCTACACGTAGGCTCTCACACTGGTTCATTTTCTTCTCTAAATCCCTCCTTGGTCTGCTACCTTCCTATATCTCCTCCCACATGCTGTCAGTGCAGTTACAGCGTGCACTCTCAGTCCATCATTACCTGCAGCGTTCCCTCATTGTGGATTGAACTTAGCAAAAAGGCCTTTAATAATCATCTCCTGCAACACCTTGCAAGAAGAACTGAAGTTGTCCACCTTGATATCTTTAAGGGGTTTCAAACATTCAATAATGTCAATTAAAAAAAAAAAAAATCAAAGCAAATATGTTCTTGTTTTTATTGTTTCACCCCGTTTTACGGGACTTTGATTTATAGAGATTTTATACACTACTCTTATTTTAAATTGCATTTTTACTGTGGTTTATTGCCCAAGCCGACCCTAACCATAGGATTTATCAAAAAGGAAAGACTTAAGCCTAATCTTAATAGTAGACATGGTGTCAGCCTCACGGACAGAAACTGGAAGTTGGTTCCACAAGAGAGGAGCCTGATAACAGAAAGCTTTGCCTCCCATTCTACTTTTGGAAACTCTAGGAACCATGAGTAAACCTGTGGTCTGAGAGCGACGTGCTCTTTTGGGCAAATATGGAACAATAAGACTTGTAATATAAGATGGAGCTAGGTTGTTGAGAGCTTTGTAGGTAAGAAGTTGTATCATGCATTTAGCTGTTTTTGTCAACTGTAGCATGCAGCAGAACATGAAGTCTCAGTCGTCGTCTAATATTCAGAGATTACTATCAGTTTGGTGGGATGAACAGAGAGAGAAATGTAACTATTATTGATCAACTTGACATGATTTCCCCACAGCTCTCAAGCTCAATTAATAAGACACAGACATCACTTTTGTTTAAAGGTGAGCTTTGTTGAAACAAATGCAGGAAACAAGTTGACTAATTAAATCAATACATTACAGAAGACGGTTTTAATGTCTGCTGGAATCCATTAGAGCTGTTGTCAATTTTATATTTCCACTTCTTTCATTGGTCGTAGTGAGACGCTACATTTAACTTACAAAACTTTTTTTTTAACCTGCAATTTATCGTTAAATTGTCATTTAAAAATAAAAATGTAGTTTGTTGCTGCTGTAGTTCTAAAACAAATCCTACAGACATCTGATTTGATCCTACCCTTCCACACTGCACAGGTCAAAGTGCACTCAGGACAACATTGAAAACGGTTTTCTCTCCGTGCTTCCACAGATTTTAAGCAAAAATTCAGCGTGGTAGTAGCTGAAGGTCATGCTCAATGCATACAACGAGGGCTAAGTTATGGTGTAAAACCTTTGTTCTAAACCTTGTCATACAGGGGGTGAGCGATAGCCATTTGTTCAAGGAACGCTCATTTCTTGGAAATATTTCAGTTTTTCAGAAGCAGAAAGATCATTGTGTGTTGCTAACTTGCCATTTTTTTTACACCCATCCGTGCATCCATCTATCACCAGCTCGTGAGGTGTAAGGGAGGAGAACATTTTAAACAAGAGCCTCCTCAGACTTCCCTATCTGCAGCCTCCTCCTCCAGAGGGAGGTGTTGTCAGATCAACTGTGAGGTACTATCTCTCCAGCGAATCATGGATCTGCCCTGAGGTCTCCTCCCACTGGGGCATATCAAAGGATGAACTTCTCTTTAAGTCACTCAAAAAAGAAAAAGTTGAAAAAGCAAAACAAGCGGATGTCTATTCCGATGCTGAAGACATTTACGAAGCCTCTCGTGCAGTTCTATAAAGCTCAGAACTCCATTCCAGACATTAAGTGATAAAACTGGACGGGAAGAGAAGCATCTAGTTGATTTGTTCCTTTTGTTTATGGACTGATCATGACCTGGACGACTGAGAAGCATCAGCAGCGTATTCGTTTTAAGTCTGGTACAAAAGTAGTTTCCAGTTGTTTGGATGGAATGCAAACCCCAACAAAAATGCCTGAATCTAAGCAGCAACGCTGAGTTTTACCCCTTTATGTGCAGACACACACAAAAAAGCTGTGCCCACCTAAGAACTGATCATGGTTTACTCAGACCAGCGCTCTGGTCTGGAAACAAGAAAGTTCTGGTTCCAAACACACTGGTCTGCAGGGCTTTTCCATGTTAAAAATCTTGTATTTCTTGTACTTATGTTTTATATATATCCAAACCTCTATATTTTAGTCTTGTGAGTTATGAGCAGGATGCAGTTCAAAGCTGCCACTGAACTTTTGGGACACTGAACAGTATAAAAAATAAACGGATGCCGGTCGGGTACCAATCAATCCATGATAGTGAGAGCTTTGATGCCTACCACACATAAATACATCTATTGAACTTGATCCATTCATGATGCAGACATGAGGTTAAAGTGTCATAAAGCACATTAAGTTGAAGATGCAGCTGCCTGAGTGGGACACATCGAACCTGCTGCTGGCCACAGTGGAGCACCTCTGTGGATTAGATGACACTGACTGCCTCCGATTCTCCAGGCCGAGGCTGTAAATTATTGAGTATTCCCACTCCGAATGCCTTCTTTATTGCTGTAGTGGTCAGAAAGACGAGGGTGGTGAAGAACATTTGAGATCCTCAGTGGGTCTTTATGCATCCAGAGAAAAGGAAGCTTTGAAAAAATGACAATAAAAGCCTGTTTTTTTTTATTATTATTATTAATTGGAAAACACTAAACTATATTGATAGTAATTCAGCTACACGTAAATGCAGTAATATAATATAAAAAGGTGACTCAAATATTTTAAACTAACAAATTGGCTAATTCTAATTAAGAATAACAGAAAGTACCCAGATGTACTGTATATAGACCAGACCATGTACAAAGTATGTTCTAACAGAAAAGTTTAAAATTTTAGCATTAAGACTTTCTGTGAATACATTTTCAGATGATATTTGGACGTGCAAAACGGAAATAATGCATCAACATATGACAGAGTGCATTAATAAAAAGGGATGGCAATAATATTTTATTACAGACGCACACACACAAAAAAAAATCAAATTACAGCTCAAAACCACTAAGTATACTTTTTAAACAAAGTGTTTCAGAATGGCATTCAAAACGTCAAACTAAATATTGAGAAAAATACAATGTTCAGCCAGTTACACCTCAGAGTCCACTCTTTGTTCATTGTTAATTTATTTAACCATGTGCTATCATCACTAGCAGTCAAGGTCTAGCTGGTTAAATCAGTAAAATTACAAGCTACAACATGTTAAGTTTTTTTTTTTTTTTGCACAATTAAATCCTCTTACAAGCAACAGATTAATAGATAGTTCAGTTAATTTAAATATTGTTTGAAACATAATTTGTGCTCTCACTTTTAGTGAAATTCATTTCATGCAGGAAAAAGATACAGAGTTCTTTGTCACAATTTCTGGTGACAGGACCCAAAAGGAGGCTCGTTAGAGTCTGTTTCCAGATGGAACAGCTTTAAAGACACCACTCTCATCTCCCAGACCCATCATGATTCATGGCAGAAAAACCTCAGAATACCAGAGGTTCCTGCACTGGAAGAGGTGCCTGATGAGTGGACACAGGTGCTCTGATGATAAGAAGCAGGTTGTGAAACTGGCAGCAGATAAAAGTCACCGAAGACAACTACAACCAGCAACATGCCAATGTCACACGGCGCTAAGAGATTTGAATCGTGAATGTTTGCAGCTTTTGAGATGAGCGTTTTTCTGGACTGTAACTGAACAGGGAACGAGAGGAAACCTCAAAGTTTTTGGTGCAAGAAATTCAAGTGGGCAGGGGTTATATTGTGAGTAAGAATGGAGGTTGCTTTGTCTTTTTGCTTGTTCCAGGCAACACACAATAATAGATCCGGTGAGTGGTGGGAGCAATTTTATCTACAACCAGAACAATAGATATACATAGATTAATCTGGGCCATCCCAAGCCACACAAGATTCCTCAGTACATGCTGTGACCCCACTGTGCAGCAATAATTACAACTAATGTTTCTGGTAACTGTTGATCAGTCCTGCACATCGGCTCGGTAGAATTTTAGCCCACTCCTCTGTACAGAACAGTTTCAACTCTGGGACGTTGGTGGGTTTCCTCACATTAACTGCTGCTTCAGGTCCTTCCAGAACATTTGGACTGGATTAAGAGCAGGACTTTGACTTGGCCATTCCAAAACATGAACTTTATTCTTGAACCATTCTTTGGTGTCACTGCTTGATCCACCTTCTTTTGACATTCACTTCATGGACAGATGCCATGACATTTTCCTTTAGAATTCTGATACAATTCAGAATTCATAGTTTTTCATCACTGATAAAGCCATCCTGCCCCAGATGCAGCAAAACAGGCCCAAACCATGATACTACCACCACAATGTTTCACAGATGGGATAAGGTTTTATGCAGGAATGCATTGTTTTCGTTTCTCCAAACATACACTTTTATTTAAACCAAACAGTTCTATTTTGGTCTCATTTATCCACAAAACATTCTTCCAACAGCCTTCTAACTTGTCCATGTGATCTTTAGCAAACTGTAGATGAGCAGCAACATTCCTTTTGGAGAGCAGTAGCTTTCTCCTTACAACCCTGCCCTGCACACCACTGTTGTTCAGTGTTCTCCTGATGGTGAACTCATGAGCCCCCCTGGCTCAGTGAGGCTAACCTGTATAAATAAAGGTTGAATGAAAACTTAAAACATTAACAGTCGATATGAGAGAGGCCTTCAGTTGCTTAGAAGTTACCATGGGTTCCTTTGTGACCTCACTGACTATTCCACATCTTAGTGATCACAAGATCTGTAATCTCAATGAGATTTGCCTGGTTAAATAAAAAAGGTTAATATCATCATCAACAACTACTAATTAATAACTGATGATTAAAAACACTTCAATAATCTCAGTCCTATCTCTAATCTTCTCTTCATTTCCAAAATCCTTGAAAAAAGTAGTTGCCAGTCAACTTTGCTCACATTCATCAAATAATAGCTCATATGAACAGTTTCAATCTGGTTTTTGCGCCTACCACAGCACTTAAGCTGCTCTCCTAAAAATCACCAGTTTCATGCTGCTGACTAGTCTTCTGTTCATCATCCTCCTCCTCTACCTGAGTGTGACCTTTTGACACCATCTCTCATGCTGTCCTCTTCAACAGGCTAACCTCATGGTACTCCACTTGACTGGTTCAAATCTTATCTGGCTGCACTCAGTTCATTCAACTTCAGTTTTTCCATTCTCAGTCTACTCTTGTTTCTACTGGTGTGCCACAAGGTTCTGTCCTTGGGCCCCTCCTTTTCATTGTTCATCTTCTTCCGTTAGGTCATCTTCCATAAATTTAGTATCCACATTCACTATTATGCAGATGACACCCAGTTCTACTTGTACATTAGACCTAATTCTACACTTCCATGCTCCATCCTCACCGATTGTGTCATTGAGCTTAAAAATCACTGGTTTGCTAACAATTTTCTCCAATTAAACAATGAAGAAACAGAGCTCATCCTTGTGGGTACCAAAAACACTCTCCAAATGTGACTTCTCCTCCTCCCACTTAACATTGCTTACCCCCTACCCTCAGGCCAAGAGTCTGGGTGTCATCCTGGACAGCTCACTTTGCTTCATGTGCTACATCAATAATGTCACTTGATCTGCTTATTTCCACCTTTGTGACATTAACCGTCTCCGTCCTTCACTCACCCCTCATTCCACTGCCATCCTTGTGACATACCAGATTAATTTTTGTATTTCCATTCTTTTTAACTCCCTAATAAATCCCTTCATATGCTGATCGTTCAGAACTCTGCTGACCGTGTCCTCACCCGCCTCCTATAATCATTCCAATCTTGCAGCAGTTTTACTCACTCCCATTTAAATCTCACATCATCTTCAAAATTCTTCTTCAAACGTTTTGAGAGCCATCCACAATCTCACCCCTCCATGTTACCTTCTGCAGATCTCCACCCTCTCTCGCTCCTCAGATCTGCCTCTTCCCTCCACCTCTCAGTACCTTCTACCCACCTCACCAGTGTCACCACCATGGAGGAGCAGGACATTCTGCCGCTCTGCTCCTCAACTCTGGAACTCTCTACCCTCTGAACTACAAAACACTTATTTCACTGTTCAAAACTGGTTGGAAAACCGATTTTATTGTACTTTTCCCTCTCAGCTCATTTATTACACTGATTTTCCCGCTGTATGTTGGTTTTTAGCTGTACGGAGTTCTTGAGTGTCCTGAAAAGGCGCTACTCAATTAAATGCGTTATTCTTTCTCAGTCGATGTCTTGACCTGCTGAACATGTTGACTGTTTAGTTATTTAAAGATCATTTAAAAACTGAGTGATAAAACAGTGAAATTATTATTATTATTTTTTTTAGAAAACTTTGTTTAACTTAAAAAAATCTTCAACAGTTATAAGTCATAAATGTGTATGTGACCAACATTTAGTAAAGATACAGAAGGGCTCAACTTCCTGATTATACACAACATAATTAAAGTTAATTAGATTGTTTAAATGTCTAAAGACTTTTCAGACCAGCTTAAGTTATGGAAAAAATAAACTACTGAAAAAAAATACACCTTTCAAGAGGAAAAAAAGTGTGCTATTTAAGCAAAATACACAAATTCATTAATTTCTTAACCCACTTGTCTTTACTGGGTCATGGGAGCTAGTGCTCTATTACTAAACCAATTATGTATAAAGATTAGACAAATGTATGAAAAATGGTTTTTGCAGTTGGAATATAAAGTGACCAGTTGTTTAACTGAGAATAAAAAGATCTATCCACCACATCATTCTGGATTTACTTCTGATTTTTTGTGATGTACAGTATTAAGGTCAGCGTGTTCCAGTTACAGGATGCACGGTGACAAGGTGGGTTGAAGCTCTGCTGGGGTCTTACTAGGAAGTTTGGAAGTTATCATCACCTATGCATGTGGTTTTTCTAGATATGCTTGTTTTTTCCCACAAAAAAACAAACTCATGCAGCATGTTCGTTCATTAAAGCATCTAAATTGTGTTGTCACAAGATGCAGGCAGACATGAAGGGACTTTAAAGTAATTAAAAACTGACTTATATCAAATAAAATAAAACAACCAACGTGGCAGCAACAAACACAATCTCTGGAGAGCACGAGTGGAACAGGAAGAGGACAAAGACACTAGAGACTGTTTAAATACCAAACTGAGTGAGAGAGGAAAGTGGGAACACCTGGGCTAAATACTGATTGGAGACAGGTGAGGGTGGCAGGAAGGCTGGACAAACACTGAGGCCTACTGAGAGTAGATGGCACATGAAACACTGGGAAACAAAACAAAACCTAAACCAGAATACTCACATAAAACTCTAACATTGAAATACTGTACAAAAACGCAAACGGTCTAAACTGAACAGGGAAACTCAACAGAACCTAAAGGACAAAAATAAAGCAAACCATAAAAGGAGTAATACCACGATGAACTACTTTGTCAATAAAATCACAAAAAAAGCACAGATATTGTTGTCTTGTGCATTTTTTTGCCCTCATGATGCTCCAGGGTGCCTCCTGCAGAACAAGTCAAGTACAGAAAGGGGTTCAGTGTTTCATTTCATGAAGACTTTCATGAAGTTTTCCTATTCATGGACTAACGATGCATCACTGATTATTTGAAGTGACAAGTAGCAGCAAGATAATCTATAGTTAATGAGAAGTGCAAGTAAAAATAATCAGCAGCTAATGTGTCTATAATTAGCAGTACAACATAAAAATAAATATGGCAGAGACTCCATTATTCATTTCACAACGTCTGAAGAACAAGTCATGACATTTGCCAACATGTCTAATTATTAAATAAGGATTTATTAACAGGCTGTTTTTTTAAAGGGTAATTTATTTTGTTTGTTGTTTTAATATATGAATATTCCAAAACTCCAGGGACTTTAAATGCTTCAAGAGTTCCCAAAACGACATGTATGACTCAAACTGAGGACTTTTTACCTGAGGCTCTGTGCCTCATTTCTTCGACAGTGATCAGGTTTAGGCAGTCTACGCTTGTCCAGAGTGCACCTGACCTTTTGTTGCGCTAGCTGAGATAGGCTCCAACTCCTCATAACCCTCTAAAATATTAATTTGCTTCAGTTTATAAATAAAGCTATTAGTTTCTGGCGCCATGATCCCTTGCTAGGGTTGATGTGGATCAGGATGAGTTTCAACAAATATTAAGGTGAATCTTTGAGGATATGGTTTTACTGTAGGGCAGGGGTCTGCAACCTGCGGCTCTGGAGCCACATGCGGCTCTTCGGTCCCTCTGCAGTGGCTCTTTCAAGCTTTGAC
>JARVGS010001968.1:32559486-32570823 GCA_031762315.1 Hypsolebias antenori | reverse complement strand
AGAAACATAGTCTCTTCAGTGTGTCCTTGGTCTTCCCCAGGGTCTCCTCCCAGTTGGACATGCCCCAAGCACCTCTTTAGGGAGGCACCCAGGGGGCATCCTCACCAGAGGCCCGAACCACCTCAACTGGATCCTCTTGACGTGGAGGAGTAGCAGTTCTACTCTAAGTCTCCCCTGGATAACTGAACTTCTCACCCATTTAATGTGTTTACTGCTTGGTGGGGAAACAGTTTGCTGGAACTCCTCTGACTGATGAGACCCTCTGGATGGAGGGTGAAATGTTTCTATAAAAAAGAAACTGTCCAGATGACCTGACTGAGAATTAATGGATTTGGTTCCTGGATTATTGAGCATGAACTTTCTTGAACTTCTCACCTTATCTCTAATTGAGAGTCCAGCTACCCTGCGGAGAAAACTCATCTCAACAGCCTGTATCCGTAATCTCATTCTTTCAGTCTATACCCAGAGGTCATGACCATGGGTGAGGGTAGGAACGTAGATCGACCGGTAAACAGAGAGCTTTGCCTTACAGCTCAGCTCTCTCTTCACCACAACGGACCGGTACAGAGTCCACAATACTGCAGATGCTGCACCAATCCATCTGTCAATCTCACGTTCCATTCTTCCCTCAGTCGTGAACAAAACCCTGAGATACTTTAACTCCTCCACTTGAGGCAGAACCTCACCCTCGACCTGAAGAGAGCAATCCAGCCTTTTCCGGTTGAGGACCATGGTCTCAGATTTGGAGGAGCTGATTCTCATCCCAGCCGCTTCACACTCGGCTGCGAACCGTTCCAGTGAGAATCAGCTGGAAATCACAGCGTGATGACGTCAACAGGACCACATCATCTGCAAAGAGCAGAGATGGAATCCTGAAGCCACTGAACTGGAAACCCTCTGCCAGCTGGCTGCATAGAGACATTCTGTCCATAAAAGTTATGAACAGAATTGGTGACACCGGGCAGCCCTGGTGGAGTCCAACTCCCACCCTGATGAGGTCTGACTTACTACCGGCAATGCAAACCAAACTCTTGCACATCTTGTATAGGGACTGAACAACGGGCCTCCAATCCCATACTCACGGAGCACCCCCCACAGTGTACTCCAAGGAACACAGTCAAATGCCTTCTCCAAGTCCACAAAACACATGTAGACTGGATGGGCAAACTCCCATGATCCCTCAGGGACCCTAGTGAGGGTAAAGAGCTGACCCAGTGTTCCATGGCCAGGACGGAACCCACATTGTTCCTCCTGGATCTGAGGTTCGACCAAGGATCGGACTCGCTTCTCCAGTATCCCTGAATAGACCTAATATTGCGTATCCCTAAAGTCTTGATTGGTTCAACAAATCCCTGTGCAGTTATATTCAACAGTTTCCTGCAGGATCAGTCAGTTTCTATCTTATCTTATCTTATCTTATCTTATTTCCTGGACAAGTCACCACACAGTTATGTCATTTTTATAATTAAACTGTCTTAAATGTTTTTTCCTTATACTAATAAAGAGTGTATAATATGTTCAAGTAGGTTTTATAAAACGATTTTTTATGAGACAATCAGCTTTTTTAAAAGAAAAAGATCACGGGGAAACACAAACCCTAAAAGAGAGAGCAAGAATCTGAAAACACTCGGGCAGTAATGAAAGAACAAACTCTGTGACACAGAAACAGACAGCATGCTGAAACTCTCAAGAGCGAGGAAAAAAAGAAAAATAGACTTTACTAAAAAAAAAAACAACAAAAAAAAAACAATCGCACAAAGCCATGACACTGCCGTTTTTTAATGAAAAACTTTGAAAGTTATTTTTAAGTTCAAATGTATGCTTATATAAAAATCTCTAGAATTAACCCTTTATTTACCCCTATTTCTAAAGTTGTGGAAAATATTGCAGCAACATTAAATGTTGTTGTGTTAAACTTAAAAACTGTTGTGGCTGAATAAACCACACTCCTGAATTCATGAAGAAAGTACAACTATCATACAACAATGTACAGTCAGGTCACCTGGATGGTTTCTTTTTTTGCTGAGACATTTCATTCTTCATCCAAAGGACTCTTCAATCCGGGAAGCCACCAAACAAAACTGATTCCCACAAACAGCATACTTCATAGTGCAAAAATAGTTTGCTAGTGCTAAGATGACCTCTGGGGCCCTCTCCGCCGGGGCCCAGCCAGATGACCTGACTGAACATTGTTGGATTGTCTGCATGGATTATTGAGTATGAACTTTGGTATAACTTTCATAGTGAAACAGTTGTGAACCAAGATCACAAATAATACTTTGCTGGAAACATTACTGCCAGTAAATTATCCCAAAAAAGGCATCAACAGTAACACAGATGAGGGTTGTGTCTTTTAAATGAAAAATTAATGATGTTACTGGCAACAGTGCTGCCAGTAATTTAAATAAAATGACAAGGAAATGCCTAATGGGGTACTTCTTGGTCCTTAAGTTGAAGTCTCAAAGTGCAGTCGTTAAAATATCCCTCCACAAAATGGACAACCTTTCAAGAAGTCAATGACACATCCTCAGCGGTCTCAGATTTCTTTACCATAAAGAGATATAATGTCAGTATGCCCACACATGCTGTGTATTTAGTTATTGTTCCACATCCTGGAACAAAAAGGGAGAATATGAAATATCCTCCATCATACATGTTAGCATGAGAACTAGAAAAAAAGTTTTACTGACATCCACTTTGGTGTGAGGCTGCATTTAGTTGGAAAAATATTTCCTTTCAAAAATTAGGTTGCCACGTCAAAATCCAAGATGGTCGCCACCACAGTTAAGTAAACAGGCCACCTCTTGTCATTTGAGAAAACCCACATTCTAGTTTTCATATTGCTTAAATGGAGAATTTTTTCAAATGATAGGGTTGGTGGGTGGGGTGGCCAAAGATTAATCTATTGTGCCCAAGGCCACCATTGGCCACCCTCTGGCTCCTCCATGACACCTGGAGGTGGATAAAACTACTCCCTTCACTCGCCAGGATCTGTCACTTTGCACCGCCTCGGACAATAAGAAAAAAAAAAAAAAAACCTCTGTTCTTCTACAATGCACGCTAACTCCTTGAATATCTTGCATGAAAAACATTAAGGTTTACTTGCATTCCCTGTTCAGTTCCAGTCCAGATAAACACTCATTCCAAAAACTGCACACATTCATAATTCTAATCCCTCAGCAAAGAGAAACATTGGCATCTTGCTTGTTGAGTCTGTAACAGATTGGGCATACGATGCAAGTCTGCATGTCTGGTTTTTGTTGTTTGAAGATTTAATGTTGTGCTCAGAAAGATCAGCAATAATCCCAAGCATATTACATCAGATTATAGTAAAGTAAATGTTGTTGTGGTGATGGGTTCATTTATCTTTCAAAAGAAATTTATACATTTAACAGTAAAGATTACAGTTTTCATTTAAGGCAAGTCCTTGAAAAATATGCATTTAAAGAATGAAATCTCCACTTGTCCCACTATCACAAAGGACTGGGATCCCCCACCCACAGGCGTGAACTTCTAGAATGGAGGGTCTTGTTAAGCAGTTAAATGGGATTTGGCCTGCACCTATTGGCTCATTCTTTTGCCATAAACACATCTCAAACTTCTCCAGTTTGGACACAAGACATCTCGTTATGTGGTTTTTGGCACAGAGATTTTGGCAGCAAGTCTTTTTGTCTTTGAAGACCGCAGGGAGGGGACTCCATGATTTATGCTGCTTCTGTTGTGTCCAACAGATGATGAGACCAGAATTTGTGGATTAGGGACAGCTGATGTTAAAATGTTGATGGGATCAGATATCCTATTGTAAGAAGACATCATGTGTTGTGAAGTGTGCTTGGTTCACCTGTAATTACAAATGTTCACAGTTTATTTCATGCATCCTCAAACTTTTAATCTTGGTATTAATATGCCTTTCACGATCAAGTCGATCATCCTTGTAGTAAATTATCTTTCCAAGTGTCTCCCCCTTTTCGCTATGGTCAGTTTGACAATTAGAGTTCATTTTTCCCAATCTGTAGTCACATTTTGTCATTGGGATTAAATGTATTCAGCTTGTTCAATGTTTGTCTCAATAACGGACGACCCAGACCAAAAGGACTGATAATGAACAATTCAGACCCGAAGGTGTAAATTCAGTGCTTTTATTTAAAGTGAGCAATAATTCAAGACGTAACAGGAACCCTGGAGAGCAAGGAGATGGGTCACGTCCAGAGTTCTGCAATGAAGATTTGATCAGAACATACAGGGTCCTTACGAGTAGATGAATGGTAAGTAGCTTGGGTCCAATATCCTGTACAATTGCGAGAACTTGAAGGCCCAGGTCAGAAGGGCGTGTGGCTGGAGGGCGAGAAGAATAGCTGAAGAGCGCACCGGTAAGGTTTCCAGAGGTTCACTAGAAGGTCCGATAATCAGGCAGGGCTCCGGAGGCTTACTGGAAAAAGGCCAAAGGTAAGTAAACACAAGACTTGAGATTCAGAAAGGGCTCAGGATGAACCATAGGCAGGGTAATGCTCCAGCATCAGGGGGAAGTCATCAGGTGCCTTGTACACGCCTGGAGCCTCATCGGGAAACATTGTGTACAGGTGCGGTAGTATGGCGCCCTCTGGTGACGAAGAACAGACATGGAACAGGAACTCCCACCATGTTAATGGAAGTGTGTATGTTTAAATGTTTTCTTTTTTGGGCAGCACAAATTATCAGTTACGCTGCTGCAGTTATGCCGGGATCACCTCTAAAAACAAATCCATGTGTCTGTTCAATCAGTTTTCAAACTAATTTGACGTCAGTCAGATTCTACCTCCAATTGGAACCTCAGATATGAGCATGTGCGACGCTTGCCAGCTAATTAAGTGTTTACTCGTGTCTCTGTGTGTGTTCAGTATTCAAAGTTTCAACGTTACACTTGAAGCTTGAATGGAAACATCATGCCTGCAGGACATATTCAATGCTGGCTGCTCCTCTGCTCCATCGAGCCCATTAGGCTCTCAGTCCAGATGACACGTTATCAGCCTGCTGAAATTACTATCCACTCTTGCTATTCTAATGCAAATGATGAGCTCCCACTCCATTTTTTTTCAGCTTCTCAGCTGTCTGCAGCGCTGCCAGTTCATTCCTCTACCTGTCTGAGACTGCAACAGCTCGCTGCTTCCTCCGTCTGTCTGGCCTTGTCCTTTCTGCTCGACTCCTCACTCTCGACTCGTCTCTTTGTGTTTCAGTCCCTCCTCTGATCCTGTCTGGTGGAATATCAGTACATTATTAATGATTCTACCACATTTTGTTTTTGTCTGTTTTAATTCTTCCGTGCATCCGCTTCATATAGTGATGCTGCCGACCACAGCGGCTTCGTGTCTGACTTGATCCGTTTTTGAAGGCAAAGCAGAAAACTGTGCTGCATGACAGACTTTGTTCTCGCTGGTCAACTTTTTAGAGTCTGAGGAGCAAAAGACAAATTAACTGAGTTGGTTTCAGGTGTCGAGATTCTTAGAAGTGAACTGCATCTGGAAAACGGTCTTCTTTCGGCTTTTCCCTCTTCAGGGGTTGCCACAACGGGTCCTCCTCCTCCTCCATCTCACTCTGTCCTAGTGTTGTAGTACTCGAGACCAGTCTTGGTCCTGAGACCGGTCTCAAGACCACTTTTTGATGGCCTCGGTCTTGTCTTACACTCGACCGCATTTAGTCTTGGTCTTGGACATTGAGGACTCTGAATTTTATTTCAAGACCGGTAAAGACCACAATTGTGGAAATATCGCAAAATTGCCAGAATATTTATTGTCCAGTGTATTTGTCAACATCTTTGTTTTTATTGGATGCAACATGTATTAGTTCAAATCCAAGAGATAACGTGACTCATTGCTAAATACATTTTTTTTTTAATTACCACTGTCACCCCCACCCACTTTCAGTCGCGTGCATCACTCCCAGTGTTGCCAGATTGTGTGGTTTACTGCCAGTTGGGCAGTTTTCATTCTGATTTTGCTGGGAACTCTGGGAAGATTTTTGTTGGATTGTTGCGTTTTGCCACATATTGTTAAATGACCTTGGCTTGTACTGATGTGTGTTCATGTTCAAACAGTAAATATACTGTAACTATATATTGATTGGGCAGATTTTTGTGCTGGAAAACCTCGACTATCTGGCAACACTGAGCCAAGGAAGTGAGAAGTGATTACCTGGGAGCGGGAGAAGACGTCTGCCAAATCATCAGATATAAAATTTTGCCTATTTAAATTGCAAAGAATATACTTGTAACTAATGCAACTCTGGTTATCCTTTGTCTTGAGTTCAGACTTATGAAGAGTGTTTTGTCATTTCAGTTTTTTTAGGACGTGATGAAACTGCTTCCAATTTAACAGTTGTGTCATTTTATTGTTGAATCACATGAAGTCAGGTCACTGAGTGTCTGATTTATTTATTATGTAGCTTTAAACATTTATAAAACCCGATACATTCATTCAAAAGCAAACTTAAAGTTGCAGTATGTAACTGTTATAAAAATATTTTCTAATAAAATTTTAAATTTTATTAATTTTATTTGAGGTCTTGGTCTCGGACCCTAAAAGTCTTGGTCTTGTCTTGGTCTTTGTACACTCTGGTCTTGGTCTTGACTACAACACCAGACTGATGGTCCTCCATCTTGCATGTGTAAAGCCAGTTTCTGGGAGCTCCACCGCAGACTGGTTTGAAACACGTCAACAAGGTGCTGTTTATACAACAGATCCTGTTGGCAGGTCTCAGACCGATAAAGACTTTCAGATGAAAGACGAACCGTTTCTCCCAAAAAGAATCTGTCCAGATGACCTGATTTAACCTTTTTGTGATTTATTTACCGTACCTGGGTGACTGAGCATACTTACCCTGTTTCTTTCTTTGTATGTTTTGTGACATTTAGCTACAGCTTTTATAAATTTTAGCAGTAAAATAGTTGCTAGTAGCTAAAAGCAGCAGGACTTGCTCTAAAAATAGCTAAACAGAAGCAAAAGCAATAAAAAGGGAGTTAAAATAGGCAACATTACTTTTTGAGTTACCATATCTGTTTTTGTCTCTTTTTATTTATTTATTTGGTGCAGTCAAAAAATGTGATTTTTTTTTTCCTGACAAAGTCTAAAAATCTTTCTTCTTTTTAAAATTTGTCACCTCAGTAATTTTATTTCACTCTCGTGTTCCTGAGGGGGAAAACTGTCCACATTAGAATATGCTAATATTCACATTTTGATGTTGTCTGTCCAGGGAGTTGAACCTGCGACCTTCCAGTCACAGGCCCACACTCTCTAACCTCTGCGCCACCAATCTTAGCCTAAAAACATGACTGGTCATAAAGTTAAAGACGATACAAGGCTGTCCAGAACCTCTCTTTTTTGAACAGTTTAAACATTAATTTTTCCCCCATCCAGTTTGTCTCGCTTCTGTTGGACTTGTGGTTTTCCTTTAAATCCTCCCAGTGTTCCCTCACTGACCTCTGTTGGATCCGAGGTCAGAATTTTCTCAAAATCTGGACATGAAGTCTCGTTTTAGCTCGTCCTTTCTAACATTAAATTCTCACGTGATGATTGCTGAGTTTGACATTTCAGAAAGATTTTCCATACGGCTCGTACTTTCACTTATACTGTACTGTAATTTGTTTGAGGCTTACTTTTTACGTCACATTTCTCTCTGCCTTCTCTTAATGCAGACAGACACAGGTGTGTGGTTTCCATGGCGACCCTGACAGGCCACCGGCAGCAGCTTCTGCATCAAAACGCTGGCTGTTTAGTCTGCCTAGAATATCGCAAAAATAAAAGTCCCAACTTCCTGTGAAGCTTCAGAGACGAAACGGTTTCAGACGTCTGCTGCATTTTTTTTTCTTTTTTTTTCAAGTTTTATTTTCTCTTTTATTAAAGAGCAGCAGAAGATGACAGCTCCACCAGCGTCTAATGATGACAACTGTTGACATTAACTGTCATTTATGGTGCACGTCTACACTGCTGGCAATGACAACATAATTACACAGCTGAGGGGCAAATTAAATAAAGGCACTTAGTCGTGTGTTTTAATAAGCACAGACGATGGAAGATTGCGCAGCAAATAGAGAGAAGTAATGACTCCTAATCCAAAAATAAGCTGATGATTTATTAAAGCTGGATGACTTTGGTCTTTTGGTAGGACGGACCAGATCCTGTGGTTTTAATGACGTTTGTCTGCAGAGAGAGCTTTTAAATGAACCAGAAATGATGAGAATACACTGAAATACATTTATATATGTTTCATCATAATCATCATCATCATCATGAGTTTGAAGTAAACGAGAACTGGAACAGGTCAGGTGCATAGATGTGTTAAGAAGTAAAGGTGCAGGACTGACAACCTGTGACACAACAGTCCCACAAAGGATGGATCCATCCATCCATCCATCCATCCATCCATCCATCCATCCATCCATCATAAATCAGACAGTGAGTTCGTCCGTCCAGATGTTTTAAGAAAACATTTATAAATACAAATCAAGCCCTTGTCACAAAAGCCCAGTTTTTAACTTAATTGTTGAAATTCATTCATTTATGTATTTTTTTAGATGAACTCCCAGTTGGGGGTCGGGGTGTAGACGGGTGTGAAGCAGCTGGGATGAGAGTCGGCTCCTCTAAAGGATAAAACACACAGCTGCCGTGTGACGCACATTAAAAATTACACCACCTTTCATTTTAAATAAATTCCTTGCTGAGCAATGCTTTAAGCCAGCTGTCGGCTGGAGTGATGCATTTTTACGTACTCTCACTCCCTGCTCGGACATGACTGTTCACATGGCAGCTCTTTGATGCTTTTTGTTGACCGCTTGCATCACAGTGTTGCTCCATATCAAAAGCACAAAAACTGACGAGGAAAGATTAGTTTTTACGATTTGGAATGATCCAGATGCAGGAGCAACGTTTTGTTCGATAGAGAAAGCAGCAACAAACTAACTCTTGATGAAGCCTCTTCTTCTCTGCTTCATCATGACTGACGTCACGCACAAACTTTTAATCACTATTAGACTGAAGAAAATAAAAACTGATCAGATAAAAACAGAAGAATCCCCAAATCATTGAACCTAGAGAACAAAGCAAACAAGCGGCACCAACACGCAGACACTGACACATCTGCATCTGATCAGCCTGCTCCATTGATCACATGAAAACAGTTTGTCACCATAAAAACTGAAACCACAACGTCTGCACAAACCAACTTTTGAATCTGTGCCAGAACATTTAGTCCTGACTGTACATTTGTTAATCCACGAGCGCAGAAGACGTGCACAGTGAGTGTCGTGTGGCAGATGCTGCTGGAAGCCAGACTAAAATATTTTATTGTCTGAGCTCCGGCTCTAATTGCCCTTCTGCCTGTTTGGGGCAGACATGAAGAATTTTCTGGATCCGTGCGTCCATCCGGCTCGTCTTCAGCTCAGATACTTCGTTAGCTTCGGCTGGCAGTCAAATGTCAGCTGCAGTCTCTTTTTACCCATAAATCCTTGTGTTTGACCATGTTTCCTCATTACAGCCTGAGAAACCTCAGAAGAGTCGGTCTTTCGGAGGACGGAAGTTGTTTGTTTGTTTTTAGCTCCTATAAATCTGACTTGAGTGCCTGTGAGCTTTGCATTCATCAAAGGGTGATCATGTTTTTACCCATGCCTGTGCATGTGTGTTTGTTGGTCTGTTAGCAGAATGTCTCATGAGCCACTGGACAGATTTGAATGAAACTCTCTGTTACCAACATCTGGATGGACTGATTAGCTTTAGGAGCCAATTGAAATCAAGATGGCCTCCACAACGAATTGACCTTGTCTGACACAAACATGGCTATAACTCAAATTTACTAATAAAGACCTCAAACTTTTCCAGTCATTCACACTCTGAGCTCCAACAGATCTCACAAGTTGTAACAAAACTGGCTGTGGCTCCGCCCCTTTTTAAACACAATGATCACATTTTAAAACACGATGCATAAACGGTGGCGGGTGATTTTCATTCTTTCAAGGAGTGCCAGGCCTTTTTATTAGGAAGACAACCAATGCCAATAATTCTCATTCGGGTCATCTGGACAGTTTCTTTTTTATAGAGACGTTTCGGCCTCTATCCGGAGGCCTTCAGTGGTTTTTATATAAGAGGGCGGCGTTAATTAACAGCCAGAACCAGAACGCTCAGTGCGAGCAGCTCTTCTGACAAACAAAATGTTAAGTTTGATTGATTCATTCAGAAAAATCTGATACATTCATTCAACCTTTATTTGAATTTATGCATCATGTGTTGTATGATACATACGAAGGAATATTAAAAATACACTTTTTTTGTGGTAATTTTAGTCCAAACACTTCTGAAACTTTGGGATAATTTAAGAAAATGTTGCTTTGAGTTGTTTTTGTTTGTTTGTTTTAGTAACTTTTATACTTTTAATAATATTTAACATCAAATGTTTAGTTTTTCATAAAACTACATGGAAATCTCTGAACCATCGTGCTCCTTAAAATCTGCTTCGTGTTCTTTTTTGTTGTGTCTACAACCCTTAGCTCGCTATTTACTGCTTTGCCTTCTAGCTAGTGTTTTACAGTTTTTAGCTAGCATTTAGTTTATTTTAGCTTTTGGCTAGAGTCCCTTTGTGAGTCTACCACTGCATTTAGCAACAATTCTAGTACTTTTAGTTTTTGCTAGCGTTTGGCTTCTTGACCTTCTGGCTAGCTTTTTGCTAGCATTATGTACTTTTGGTTCCCAGCTGAACTTTTGTACTTCTAGCTAGTGTTTATCTTTTTTTTAGCTTCCATAACTCCATTTCAGCTTTTTCAGAAAATCCCAGCAGTCCTTTAGCACACTCAAGTTGGTTTTTAACTTTTTTAATTTGGTATTTTTTTGTTGCCTTGTAAAATATTTTGGGAATGAAGGTTCTGTGTGCTTATTGGTTAATGATTATCTCCATCCCAGTTTAACACTGAAGCTTCTTCATGAATATCCAGGTGGAGGGAGTTTGGAGACCCTGGTTGGGTAAGAACAAGACATGGAACACAAGATGGTTTCTGGTTTTATTCCTGAAAACAAAGGAATGACTAATTTGATCGTTGCTCCTCCACATCCACAGGAGACCATTGAGGTGGATCAGACATCTGGTAAGGATGGAACCTGGACATTTCTCAAGGGAGGTGCTCCGGACGTGTCCAACTGGGAGGAGACCCTAAGAAGACTCAGGAAACTCAAGATATTACGTATTAGGAGATCCTGGTTGGGTCTCCTACTAGTGGTAGATGACATGGCCACGAGAGATTCACAATACAGGTAGTCCTCGACTTACGTTCGAGTTCCGTTCCTACAGGCTGAACTTAACTCGAATTGAACTTAAGTCGGA
>JARVGS010001968.1:32528582-32538780 GCA_031762315.1 Hypsolebias antenori | reverse complement strand
AAACGTTTCTACTAAAAAGAAACTGTCCAGATGACCTGATTGAGAGTTATCAGAAACACTTTCTGCTGTTGTCTTTCCGTGGTGGACAATATTTCTAAGTATATTTTTTCCACCAAATTTAAGTGAATTTAAAAAAAGAGCTGGAGACAAAAAGTTAAAGAGCAGAGACAGAGCTGCTTCGTGTATTAACATCAGTTCATTCCCTTTGTTTGTGCTCTCATATTGATTCCTATTTCTGCCTTTTCTCGTCAGTTATGCTGTGCTAACGATTTTTGTTCTTCCCAGGGAGACACTTTATTATACAGTATTTTCCTAGTCTAACCTCCTACAACTTAATATTTGTTCCAATAATCAATCCAAATAAAGATATAGATTGTTTTATGATGTCCTCTGCTTTATAACGTCACTTTCTATTTGTTCATTTGAGCATTTGCAGCGTTTTTTATCTGGTTGAAGTCGTTTGTTTCTCCTTGTACTTGCAGTGAAATGTCGAAAAAGCATTTCTGTCATTTTCCAAACTTTCCTCTCCAAAGTTAACTTTGCTGTTCACAAACAAACATCTTATACATTTTTAATAGTTTATTGTATTCAGCTCTTTCTACCCCTCCTTCTCCCAGCAGAAGCTTTTCTTCTCGATTCTGTGGGGGATGCAGAAATGTATCACTAATTTGGGTCTGCTGGTGCTCATCTATCATTAATGAAGCGTCTCCGGGTTCCCTCTGTAGTTTTTCCGATAACATGTTTGGCCCCGGTTTTGCTGTATGGATGTATTTATTCAGTAAACCCCAGTGAGATGAGTGATGGTGACCTCACAATGCTCCTCCCGGCAGGATGTAGAGAATGAAACTATGAAAATATTCATAGCAGAAGAGAAACTTTTTCTTACCAGAAAACCGTTCCTCCTTTGTTTCAGGCAGTTTATCTTCAGAACCCAGACGTCTTGCATCACTCGGCACCCTGTTGGACGATCAGCACTGGCACTACGCGGCTGTGGAGCTGCACGGTCTTCATCTCAACCTGACTGTGGACAAACACACAGAGAGGCTGCAGATCCCTGCAGACTTCCACCACCTAGACATACAACAGGTGTGATGACACAAACATCCAACAGGAGATCAAATGTGGAAGAACGTCCAAACGTTACCAGATGAACGACAAGATGCTTCATAAAACTGTGTGACTAATACTTTGTGTGTTATTGTTCTCCAACAGCTGAGCATGGGGGCAGTTCAGCATCTCACGTCGCAGAAATCAGTCAAGAGGAACTTCCACGGCTGCGTGGAAAACCTGCTGTTCAATGATCTCAACCTGATTGAACTCGCTAAACTCAGCGACCACAAAGTTACTGTCGTCGTAAGTTCTTCTTCTTGTAGCGTTTAATTCTATGCCCATATAGTAAATGACCGAAAAGAGCAACTCCAAGAGCAGCGGAAGAGTTAAATGTTTTATTTACAAGAAGTGAATAATATGCACTATGATGAAAATCAGCAGGGAGGGACTGTAACCCTGGAGAGCCAGGATCAGAGTTAGTAGGAGGTTTTAGATCCTTAGGAATGATTTGATGTCCAGTAAGTTACTGTTGGAAGTAAACGTTGTCACAGAGGTAAAGGTCTGAATGGTTCCAGTTGTAAGACAGTCCCAGAGAGATACATACGCTGGTGGGCAAGTGGTGGAAGGTAAGGAACGGCTGTAGAGATCACGAGGAGGCTTGAGATGATGCCAGCGAGGTCCAAGGCACAAGAGGAACGCAGGAGTCAGTGCTACAACATGAAATAGCTCTGAGTTTTCACAAATCACAAACAGTAAATGTAAGCTCAGGAACATGAATACCAGTAGGCAGATAATGCACCAGCGTCGGATTGAAGTCATCTACTGCCATTTATACTCCTGCATCTAATTAGCAGAATGGTCCACAGGTGTGTACTTGTTGGCACAATCTGGTGTGGAAAAGCTGGAAATCCTACAACAAAAAAGGCTAAATTGTGTCATCTTGACCAGTTTCTTTAAGGGAGAAACGTTTGACCCCCCATCCAGAGGACTTCCTCAGTCTGCAGCCTGCCAACCACATCTGTTCCATAGGTAGCCTTTTCTGTGGTGTTTCAAGCCAACCTCCTGCTGGAATCTCACATCAGGCCTTTAACCAGTGGTGTAGTCTACGTGATACGCAGGTATATGGAGTATACCCACTAGAAAAGCTTAAGAATTCCAGTATACCCACTTAAAAGTGCACAATGATGCATGACATAGGCGTGTGGCATTGATACGCTAATGGTAGTTAAACGCTTCTGAAACAATCTGCAGCGCTTGTTTCTTACATTTGCTTATCCAGCAAATTTTTGCATAATTCTGTATTTACTACTTAATACTTGAACTTGCTTTGCTTTGATACGGTTTTATACAAAGTAGATTCTATATGTTTTTAATACAACTCTAACAAAGTTTGTTGTACATTTATACAAATATAAGCATCAGAAAATTTTGGAAATGTGTGTCCAAGCTAAATAATTAATTTACAAACTAACTAAATATTTATCTTGTTAGTTAAATATTTAGTCAGTGAACTAAATATTTAGTTGTGAATTAAACATTCAATTTCCAAGCTAAATATTTATTTTCAAAACTAAACATTTAATTCCTAAACTAAATATTAAATTAGCTAACTAAATATTTAGCTCAGACCCAAATATTTATTTTACAAGCTAAACATTTAAATTCCAAAATAAGTATTTAATTTGCAAACTAAATATTTAGCTTGGACCTAAATATTTAACTTGCAAGTTAAATATATTTAGTTTGTATACTAAACTTTTAGCTTGGGCATAAACATTTAGTTTGTAAACTAAATATTTAGCTTGTAAATTAAATATTTAGTTTGGATCTATGACATTTATTAATGTATGAGTAACATGGTGAAAATATGACTTTAATTTTTTTTTCTTATGAGAGGCTAAATAAACCAAAATATTGCTGTTAATTTTTGACTGTACAACTTTACAAATGGTACCTCATAATTACTCTACAAAGTGTCAAACCTTTACAGCCTACTTTGTTTTATCTCTAATTTGTGCACATACATTTTAATAAAAAAAAAAGAGAGCTGTAAATGCTCTTAAAATAAATGTGAAATCATAAAGTGGCTGCATTAAAAATGAGTTATTTTTGTTCCAATACATAATGATACTATTTTTAATATTATTTTTATTCAGATGCATTCGTTACTCATATTTTTACTTTATTGCTTCCTTTTAAACCTGCTTTTGTTTGAGAATGAACATGACTTTATTTCTGTTGCTAATAATCGTAACAAGACCTGCAGGTTTTACAGCCGTCAGTGGAGGAAGCTCGTGGAGGAGACGAGTTGAGGAGTTTCTGCAGGGACCATTAAAGCTCTGAGTGAAGATAATAAATGGTTATGCATTTCCAAAGGAACTTCCTGCAAAGTTATGGTCACCTTTACTACATAGCTCCTCTTATGGCTCTGAGAGGGAGAATAAATACAAAAAGATCAGGTGTGAGTGGAGGAGGGCTGCTCTGTCACTACTGTGGTTGTCAAGGTAAATGTTTTACTTTATTGCGGAGCAACTTGTCCCACTCCAACAAAAATTCTTGTAGATCAGTTTAAGTGCACCACAAAGGGCTTTTAGATGTCCTCTGTGCTTCTGCAGCTCTGTAAACCCAGCAGCATGACGGTAATATATTACTGCTGCAGCAGTGGTGCCGTCATTGGTACAAAAAAAACAATAAACAGTAACACAGATGTTCGATACTGCACAGTACTCTTTATTTTATTGTATTTTTTTATCTTGTTTACCATCAAGTGAGGTGACTTTGGTATTTTCAGCCACATTTCTTATCTAATCCGAAGCTTTGCTGCTATCATTATGTTAATACCGATGTCCTTTTTAAGGAGACTTGCTGATGAAATCACCGTGACACGAGGTCACGTCGACACACCCTCTGCAGCTGGTTAATATTCATGTTTTCTGTCGTTCCGTCTCTCCTCTAATCATTTTTTGCTGTCCACCCTCGTTCTTTAAGCTGCACGTTTCTCTCTCAGGGCAACGTAACCTTCTCTTGTCCTGAGCCCATTTCTGTGGCTGTGACGTTCCCCGGCCCCCAGAGTTTCCTCCAGCTGCCGTGGACGTCGTCGTCCCCATCGGTGGATGCGTCCGTAGGGTTTCAGTTCAGGACGTGGAATGAGGCAGGGCTCCTGCTCACCTTTGACCTTCTGCAGCGTGGGGGCCTGGTCTGGTTGTACCTGCGCGAGGCCAGAGTCCATCTGCAGGTCCACGAGGGAGACAAAGTGGTGCTGGAGCTCAGTGCAGGTCAGGCTTCAGTCGTTCAATCACATGCTCAAAATCAGAAAATGTTCAATTTTATGGCAGCCCACACAACAAAATATTTAATAAAGATCTTTGTCCACATCTCCCAGCAGCACGACTAATAAAATCTGTAAATTTTAATATTTCAAGCTTTACATTTTGTGCATGATGAATTTTAAACTACATATAAGTTGTTTAAATTTCAGTTCAGAGAGTCAGAGAATCTTTATTGTCATTCGCACCACACGTGGTACATGTGATGAAACAAGATTATGTACACAGGGTCCCAGTTACAGCCAACAATAAAATGTAAAAGAAAAACAGTAATAACATCTAAGATATGAACTAAGAAAAACATCAGCTAAAAATAAACTAAGCACTAATATCATAGAAAACATTACTCCAAGCAGCACAAACATGAGTCTGTATGAGCAGATGAACACGAATAAACACAGCTGCATGAAAGATTAATTGAGATTAATGCATTTAAACATAACTTCTTCCTCATTTCAAGTTTTTAGCAAAGCCCTCAGCTACTTGTCTTTAATTTGTTGAGATAACTTGAATATTTTATTGGGACATCATAAAATAATATGTGTTGCCTCCTCCTGAGACGTCAGCCTTAAGTTTACAATTACAGAAGTAACTTTACTACAACGTACACTCTATCTTTCCTAAACAACAAATACTGTACATTTTAATCAAAAGAGGCGTGAGATTTTTATGTTACTGTAATAACTGGATTTCTGTAGCCTGCAAGTTAATTAGGAAAACTTGTTTTAGAAGGAAGTCTAAAATAAGCATATTAAAAATTATTTAACAAGCAGCAATCTTAGAAACGTTTAAATAATATTATTCCAAGCTCTAAAAACATTACATTTTTGCTGAAAAGCTATGAAGTTAATGTTTTACATGGACAGAAGCTACTGCAGGAGAAGACATATTTAAATTTGCTCTTGGTAGAGCTGTTTTTACATACCGTATATATGCATGGACGTTTTCTGAAAACTACCATATTTTCCGCCGTACATGTCACACCACCTTATAAGATGCATCAGCCCAAATATGTCTAACAAAGTGGAAAAATCCATAAACCTGTCATTTTGCCACATACATCACATCTATTATGTGTCACCGCTGACAACCTGGAGATGTGGGCTGAACCCAGAAATGTGGGCAGGTGTTGTGCCAAAAATCGATTGGCTGCCAAATGGCGGCTGCAGACGTGTGCACAGGAGAATTTTAACAAGAATTCAACAAGATTAACACTTAAAAACAATTAATTGTTTGCTCAAAATTATAGTAAAGGTGTGTCTCAATTTAACGTTTGCTTAATAAATGCACTTTGACAGTCAAATCAGCTGCATTTTCAAAACTCAATACGCAGAAGCACGTGCATGAGAGGACTCGCTGCACATTTCTTCAAAATTTAACAAGATAACCACCTAAAACAATTATTTGTTTGCTTGACTTTACAGTAAAGTGTCTCAGTTGAACGTTTACTTAATAAATGCACTTCAATCGTCAAATCAGCTGCATTTCGCCGGGGCGGTGCAGCGAAATGAAGCTGATTTGACGGTTGCTCCATGTGAGCTGGCCAAAGATGGCAGTCTATGGCAAGCCAGTTGTGTCATTAATAGTCACTTTTACCTATTACATAACGCAACAGCATGCTATACTGCTCGAGTGCCATTTAGTGGCTGAAAAGGTTGGTGTTCAATGTTTTCAGTCAGAATGAATGAAAACGGTCACATCTCAGCCAAAAATTGGTTTATAAATATTGAAAAATCATAAATAAGTCACTTCGGCATATAAGTTGCAGGGCGTGCAAATTATGCAAAAAGAAAAGGGATTTGTAGGGCAAAAAGTACGGTAGTTTAAATGTCTCAGTTTATGTGTCCTCGTGAGCAGAAATGTAATGACAGCAGAACATGCCATTTCACAGATGATTCGTTTAATGTCGTCTTTTGTCCCTTTTCTTTGTACCCACATTACATTTATGTAACAAAACTAAGATGCATGTCAGAATACAGCTGCTAATGCAGCTGGAGCAGAAACACATTCATGTCCCTGAGTGTAATTCATGTAGAAATGTCCATGGATTATTACAACAGACTGACTAAAATGCACATGAAGAGACGTGGTAAAGATCATTATAAATGCATTTTCCATTATAAGAGTCAGACTGGAGGAAACAGACATTTATATTTTTATCTTACAAAGTAGACAAAAACAAAATATTTACCCCAACAAATCTGATGATGAGTTCATAATAAAAAAGTCTAGTATTTAAACTGAACTCTGAGCAGCACGACATCATAAAAAGGACAAAGTTTATTTTTTTTTATCAACCACTGCCACTAACAAATGGAGAAGCAGATAATGAAATATTGATCTATTCCTAACAACATTCAGATAAAAGCTGACACAGCCTCGTGTTTGTTACGAGTCAATCACGCAGAGGATGATGTTGCCTTCTGCTGCTGTTGCTGCAATTGATTTGTGCAACTATATAGTATTCCTTTAAATCTCGTCTTTCACTGTGAGAGAGGGGATTTAAAGCAGACTAAACAGATATGTAGTGCATGTCTCACTGGCTGTGGATGGGACAGAATGTTTGATTCATTCCATATTCAAGCACAAATTATTATTTTTTTTTAACAATAAAATCAGTGACAGATTTTATTTGATCTGCAGCCATGAGCACGTGATAATATCTAACTGTATCCAGGGTTGGATAACGAGCATCTGTCTGGCAGGCTCTGCTCTCAGTGACAGCCAGTGGCATTTGGTGGAGCTGAACTCCAGACGAGGCCGTTTGACCCTCGCTGTGGATAAAGAGGAAGGAGAGAACGCTCAGGGCGGCCCGTCTTTTCCTGTCGCTGCAGAAAGTCACCTCTTTTTTGGTGGTAAGAGGACACAAACTGTCATCGCTATCCAACAATCAAAAAGTGCAAAGCACCAAACAACTGCAGAAGATGAAACAATTCACAGAATTCACATAGCTGAGTAAAAATGTATTTTACAGTGAGAGAGAGTCTGTGATGCATGTTTTTATCTCTGTCAATATTTGGGTTATTAATGATCATTTTCAGTTTTAAATAGCTTTAAGCACAAACAGTGCTGTTTTTGAAAGTGCTGAGCAAATTAAGTCTATTTCATTTGTTATTATGAATGCTGAGTTAGCATACTTGGTATGCTAATTTTAGCTTTTACTACTTGTAGTTTTTAGCTATGATTTTGCTTGTTTAAGGTTTTAGCTATTTTTTTTACTTTTAGCTTCTATTTAGCCTTTTGTTACTTTAGCTTTGACCAGCCTGTTGCAACTTTTAACCTACCATGTTCTACTTTAGCTTTTAGTTAGTTCGTTGCTGCTTTTACCTGGTGTTTTGCTCATTTTCGCTAGTCCTTTGCAACAACTTTAGCTAATGTGGTGCTTTTTTTTAATTAATTAATTTTTTTTTTTTTTTTTTTAACCTTTAGCAGTTCATCTTTAAAATCTTCAGCAAATGTTTGCAAAGCTTTTCAAGAGCAGGTTTGGGAAGGACCAAAGGATGCAGACTGGAACACGAGGGCTAGAGAACAAAGCTGGACTTCAATAACAAAAAGAAAGCGCTGACAGAGCAGCAAGACATTCAGAACTGAGACCAAAGCACTGAGGAGCGCAGGAGGAACACGCAGACAAACAAACAGGCAGATAAACAGTTTGACAGACTGATGAGTGATGGTGAATGGCTGATAACCCTGGGAGAGGCTGAGAAACCAACGACAAAAATCTCTAAATTAAAAAGGAAAAACATGATGAATTTAATTTAAACGTGATACCAAAGGAAAAAAAAATAAAATCTACCCAACAACAAATACAAAAACCGAGGAACATCACAGTCGTTCATCTCTCAGCACCCGCTCTGCATTTATTCAGAAAACGTAATTTCTCTCATTGATTTTTTTTTTTTTTTTTTTTTTTAACGAATCCTTTTCTGCCCAGGTTGTCCTGCTGAACACGACCGGGGATGTAGAAGCGACTTTAACACCTTCCAAGGTTGCATGCGTTCCTTCACTCTGGACAACAAACCTGTGGATTTGATCCTGGTGCAACAAAAGCTGTTGGGGAACTTCAGCAACCTTCTGATTGACATGTGTGGAATCATTGACAGGTGTGTGACCAACCAGACTGGACGACAAAAGACGTGTTACTCATAACTTCTTATTAAACCTAGACATTCAGGAGATGACATGAGAACATCCTCAGTTTTAAGCAGTTTCAGCTGGTTCTTTACTGGGGAGGAATCCAGTATTTTAGCTGTTTTCCATCAAACTAAACTCAGTTAAACTTTATAAAAAAACATAAATTAATGGACGTAAAGCTTTCAGCAGGCCACTTTGTGAGACTGAATGAACTGTGACATTTTCTGGTCAGACTTGTTACCAGTAAAGTCTTATTATGTTCTGTGTTTGTACTGAAACCTCAACCTTACTGGTCCTTGAATCCATCTTGAGAACGGGTGCCAAACCATTCAACAGCCCTGATAAGTCATAAAATATCTCACCTCATCAAGACCAACTTTATACATTAGGTGAAATGATTGAGAGGAATTTGACTAAATCAGAAGCCCTAGAGCTGTCAGGGATTATCAGATTTATTTATTTTTGTCTCAGCATTGATCACTTTTGTTGTGATGAGGTTCATTTTAATTAGTTTCATAAGGATTACAACAAACACGGTGAGCAGGCGATGCTGCTTCAGGAGACACTTTAAAACCAGCAAGGACGTTTCTGTTTGACTTGGTATTATCTGGAAGAAACAGACATTTGGGTTTTCCCTGTTCTGCTCTCTGTATGTGTCTGAAGCTCCTCGGCTACTCATCTCCCGAATGTGATTTGGTATCATGGACGATCAACTCTACTGACAAGATTTTTTTTCAACAAAATGACAAGGTCCGGGGGAACAAGCGTGTCCAGCACAGACGCACACTGCGGGATACGTCATGGACTCGTGGGGAGAGCAGGTGATTTGTCTCTCAGTCCTGTCTCTGGAGGACGTTGAAGATGTTTACATAATTGGATTTATGATAGCAGGGACTGTGCTTTTTGGCATCGGGGCTCTGCCCTCTCGGAAATTGAAGAAGACTTTGGCGGCAGTTTCGGCCATGACAAAGCTTCCGAGCCAGTGTGAAGGTTTGCGCCGTGCCATGACCTTGCAAAATCAGCTGACTGACGAGCTTAACCGTAAGATGGAGACAATTTATGAGAATCGTAGGCCACCTGCGACTTCTGGGACTCGTCAGCATGGTGGGTTCGGCCTTGAGGGAGACTCATTGCATGGATCAGTGGAATGGATTCTCAAAATTAGGCATTTTGGAATCGCGGATCATCCAGATGGACTCAAGGCTGCAGGAAAAAAATCTGTCTGCCTGAAGAAAATCAACAATCAAAGCTTATCTGAATCTGACTCCCCGCCAGCCTTGGAAATGGGCAGACTATCAAATTTCTCCTGGGTCATGAGTAACCAAGGACAGCAAGCTTCATCTATCGCACCTTCTGTGCAAGCTTATCAGAACTGTGTCTGATCTGAAAAGGCTCATGGACAAATCTCACCACCTTGACCTCAAATGCATATGTAATCTGTTTTAATTGTGCTTGCTGGTAGAGTTTTATGGATGTCTCAGATCGTGTCCTGATAGACAAGATGTGAAAGATCTTTTTTGTAATACCACTATCTACGCTCATGGTTCTCCCCCTTTTCATATCTAAGATTATTATTCTGATAAGAATAAGAAGGTCACGCTGATAATTAGCTGCAGCTTGGTACACTTAGTCCATCTTTCGAACAACTGTGCGTACATATTCCCATTGTATCTTGGTGCAATGTCAAT
>JARVGS010001968.1:32485278-32495867 GCA_031762315.1 Hypsolebias antenori | reverse complement strand
TGTTTCCTTCCAATGAATCTGACGACTATTGATGGTTTATTTTTGTCAGCTCTATTTTTGTCAGCTCTATTGGGCAGTGTGTAACAGATGGAGATGTCATCATGTTTAATGTCAATGTCTCTGCCATTTAAGAAGGTGACTACCTGATCCTCCAGAGACTGCAGCTGTTCAGGTTGTCCTTCTTCAGTTGTGGTAACGTTTGCAGCTGCATCTGCCCATGTCCGGCGTTTAACCTCGAGTCCAGAGATTACTAGATTTTCGCCTCTTATGTATTGTTCCATGTCATCACACTTTTGTTCCAATTGAGCTAATCGTTAACATTAGCAGAGCTCGGAGATATTTGACTCTGTTTTGAAGCTTTATTCCTCGAAAAGCTCCATGACCTGACAGATGGAGGTGCAAAGACTGAAGGGACTGTTAAAAAAGCTTCACTGTGGATTGAACATCAGCACTGTGTTTAATTAGGTACCGTATTTTCCACCGTACACGTCGCATCAGTCCAAATATGTCTAATAAAGTGGAAAAAACTGATATGTTGCTTCACTGTATACATGGCATTTATTATGTGTCACCGCTGACAACCTGGAAATGTGGGCCGGTGTGCAAAAAAAGAAAAAAAAAATCAATTGGCTGCCACAAGAGCGTGCACGGGAGGACTTCAACAATAATTTAACAAGATTAACAATTAAAAACTATTTTTTTTTTCAAAATTATAGTAAAGTTTTGTCTCAGTTGAACTTTTCCTTAATAAATGCACTTTAACGGTCAAATCAGCTGCATTTCAAAAGCTGATCCGCGAAAGCGGGAGCGTACAGAGGGACAACTCGCTGTGTATTTCTTCTAAATTTAACAAGATAAGCACCTACAAACAATTATGCTTGCTCGACTCTATAGTAGAAGTGTGCCTCAGTTGAACTTCTCCTTAATAAATGTACTTTAACAGTCAAATCAGCTGCATTTCTCCTGGGCGGCGCGGCAAAATGCAGCTGATTTAACGTTTGCTCCAGGAGTTCCTGAGCGAGACGACGGTGGGTTTGTACGGAAAGCCAAGTGTCTCATAATAGCCACTTTTACCTATTAATGAGACACTTGGCTTGCCATATTGCTTGAGCACCCTCTAGTGGCTGAAAATGGTAGTGTTCAATATTTTCCATGTCAGAATGAATGAAATCGTCAGAGCTCAGCCAAAAATTGGATTATGAATATAGAAAAAAATTTACAAAAATATGTTGCTTAGGTGTATAAGTAGAAGGGCATGCAAATTTAGCAAAAAACGGTGACTTGTGTCAGAAAATACGGTAAATATAATGTGACATAATGCTGCTCAGACCGTTGTCCTGACTGACAGTGCATTAGAGCTTACAGGGTCCACAGCAGGTCCAAAAGAATCAGAACAAAAACTAAACAGAACAACCACCCAGCACTACAATCAAGTGATCAATAAATTTAACAATTCAATTAAAGTGAATCTGATGAGGAAACAAAAACAGTTGTGTCTTCAGAATGTGACCACGGGTTGAAGCCAGCAGCTGAAAAAACATATTCAAGATGTCCACTCTGCTGCTTCTGTGGCATCTCATCAGCTCAGGATGTCCCTCATCAGGATGTCCCTCATCAGGATGTCCCTCATCAAGATGTCCCTCAGCTTGGCTCAGGACCGACTGTGTTCACACTGCCAACCGTACGTGGCTCATTAGGGTCCAGACCGCCTCCTAAAATCAAAATCCAGTGAAGGAGCTCAGACCTGTGTTCAGCACCATCAGGTCACAAATGGATTGCTGAAAACTAAAAATATGTTTAGGCTCTTCCTTCAGAGCGTCGTCCTTCCTGCAGATGAACATGTTGACCCTGTCGGCTGCAGAGAGCAGAGGAAACAGTTCAGAAGAAGACGACTGTCCTCAAACGTCTGCAGGTCGTCTCATCAACAGTTTAACAAGGTTTTATGAATCTGGGTGGCACGGTGGACCAGTTGGTAGAGCTGTTGCCTCTCAGAGAAGGTCACCAGTTCAAATCCCGACCCAAGTTCTTTCTGGGTGGAGTTTACATGTTCTGTCCGTGCATGCGTGGGCTTTCTCTGATTTTCTTCCCACAGACCAAAAACATGCATGTTAGGCTGACTGGTAACTAAATTGTCCCAAGGTGAGAGAGAGAGAATAGTTGTCTCGTTCATCTCTTTGTGTCCCTGTGATGGACTGGAAACCTGTCCAGGATGTCCCCCGCCACTCGTACAGTGACTGCTGGTTATGAGCACCAGTGACTCCAAAAAAAGGAAGAAATGGGTAAATATAATGGATGCATGGAATCAACACCTGTCTTTTGGCCTTCCGTCCACGTTTTCTCATTCTCACCTGAAATTATTCTGCAGTGCAGCCTCACCAGATTCACACAGCGCTCACAGATTTTTATCTCTCGCTGCATTAACCCTGTTGAAAAATATATTAAAAACAAAAAATACATATATTTTTACCAATCCATCTTTCAAATGTTGGTCTTTTTGAGGGTGAGTGCCGGTGCTGCAGGAGCGATGTTCAGTTAGGCTGCGAATAAATCAGTGAAACACTGGCTAAAATGGCTGAAGACTTTCTTAAATAATTAATTTGTGGCTTTTAAAAGTTGTAGCAGAGAAACTTTCAACTTAGAATTACGTTTTAAGCATCTGGGAGTCTCAGAAAATTGACACTTTGCAGCTAGATTAGCTCTAAATAGACTCTTTTTCTGGCCTTAATGGCTCGGAGAGTGGTAATGGGAAACAGGGCATTAAGGTTCTGCGCTGGCCGTGAAGTCGTCTGGTAAAAAACTGAGTGTCCAAATAAACCAGAGAGATTTCCTTTAGTTCCTTTTAAAGTTGCAAATTATATATATATATATATATATATATATATAGCATTTTTCCAAGAATTTATATTTAAGGAAGGAAACTACATCAAACTGAACAAGCAACAAAAACTTGATCATTTAAAACATAAAAAAGGAGATGATTTAGTGAATTCTACTCAAGGTGTTTTAAAAGATTAATTTTACTTGTAAGTAAAAAAAAAAGTATGAATTTAATGACGTGAAAGTTTATCCTTTTTAATCTTAAAAGCCTAAAGAAATAATATTATCACTCAATCCACGTCTAATGCTCTTATTATTAGGAAATTTAATTAGATCTGAAATTTTATAGACGTGGAATTATCTCCTAATCCTCTTTGCATGCAAAGCTTCATTAACTCAGACACTTATCGTTCAGATTCATCTCTCAGGTGAAAAGAGGCCTCCGCAAACACACGTGGATATCAGAACAAAAACGAGGGTGTCGTCATCGACAGAAGTTTCAGCTGCGAATGTGAACTTTGTGTCCAGATAAGCTGGAGGTGAGATACAAGCTGGACAGCAGCCGAGATGCCGACGTGCTGAGGAGCAGCGTGAGGAGCCTGGCCAACGGGCGGCTGCACACGGTGACCGTCCGGAGGCTGACACACACCGTTTCAGTGCAGGTGAGCTGAACAACAAGCTGCAGAGCAACAAGCTGCAGAGCAACAAGCTGCAGAGCAACAAGCTGCAGAGCCCTGCACACGTATCACTTTGTTGATCCAACAACCTGGACTTTAATTGGATTTTTTTTCCTAATTTGATCAAAAGTAATACATTTAAAACTACAAATACACTCAATGGAAAATTTTACTTATAAACTAGTTAAGAAATGTAAAAAAAAAAAAAAAAAACAACTGTATTTATTCATCCCTCCTGCATAAACCCCATGACCTTCAGAAGAGTTGGTTCAATAAAAAAGGTCCATTTGTGATCCATCTTAACATCAGATGTTCTGAACTTGTTCTGATGGCTCCGTGCAACATCTTTAAGAAGTAGGTCCACCACCGAGCAATAGACATCATGAAGACCAAGGAACTCTCCACACAGGTCAAAGTTATGAAGTACAGATCAGCATTAGTAATACAGTATATAAATGAATAAAGCCATCCCAGAACCCTGAGCATCCCACGGCGCACCATTCTATCCATTATTAGAAGATAGAAGATGTGACACCACAGCAAACCTGCCAATGGAGGGTCAGACCAGGTGAGGGGGGGTATGGATCAGAGAAACATTCAGGAGGCCAAAGATAACCATGAAGACCTTCAGAGATTAGAGTCTCTATCCATGGGAGCACGATGAGCTCCACAGAGCTGGACTTATTTCATTCAATCTTTATTTATACAGACTGGTCTCAATGAGCCATGAGGACTATCTACAACAGAGACCTGTTCCAGACAGAACATACAAAGTACAGACAACAACAACAAAAAACTACAGTAAAAACGCAGTCAAAATAAAAGTAGTGTATAAAACAATAAATCAGGGTGAAATACTAAAAACTCGAACATGTTTGCTTTGATTTTTCTGTCGACATCATCAAATGTTTGAAATGGCTTAATGTGTCTGGACTGATTAAAGAAAAAAAGCTGCACTGGCCAGATGAGACCAAACGTTGAGAAGATCTCACATCTGGTAAAATCGACCACCTCTGAGAATCACTGCTGTGAAACATGGCGGTGGCAGCTTCATGCTGTGTGGATGTGTTTCATCAGCAGGGAGAGTTGAAGGAGAGATGGATTGCTCACTTACCTACATGCCATGATGCTCTCATTGCTCTTATGTCTGGAGCCAAGCAGCTCCATCTGCTTTAAACCCTATGAGGATGTTGTATTCACACGCACTGAAGCGTTTAGACCAAAAACCACTGAAGTGGCACCACCGATTTCTTAAGCTTTGACAATTTTTTTTTTTTCTTGTTTAAAATTGACTTTTAAAATGCATTAATGGCCTTGTCCCAGAGCTGGTGAGCAGGATGGTTTTAAAAGGAGTTGCAACAAGGAGGTGCAAAATCCAAACCATCATTTGCTCGATGTTCCTTCTCATTTGACAGCTCTCGTGTTGGGAACAGTTTTCCATCAGCAATAAAAACTTTAACAGATTTTAGAGTTTTTAACTCCCAGGTGAAACAATGGCTGAAACAAAAAAAACAAACATGTGGACACTGAGCCCCATGGGGATGAAGGAGCAGGCATGTGTGTGGGGAACGGTTAATTAATTTTAATTCCATTTTAACTGTTTAAACAAACAGAAAAAGAAGACCAACCCAGGACTGGGTTTGTAAATGAGCTTGTGGTTGCTTTGTTTTTATCCTGTAACATTATTTGTTGTGCTGTACTCGACCAAATCAGACTTGAATGAACAAGAAACAGAGGAACTTGGAGTCTTGCAGAGACTTGAGGCTTGGACCGAGGTCCCCCCTTGCAGCAGGACGGGGACCTGAACACACCGCTGGTTTAAAGAGAACTGTCCTGGACTGGTCTGGTCAAAGCTCAGATCTCGGTCCAACTGAGAATCTCTGGTTTGATTTAAACTGTTGGACACGATGTGCACCCATCCAGCCTGAAGGCGCTGCAGCACTTTGATCCTAGAGACACAACCTGAAGAGGCTTGATGCTGGAACGACTGCAAGAAGGGCCTCCGTTGAGATCTGGGGCCTGAAGACATATACTGTAACTTCATTCAATTGATTTTTTTTTCTCATAATTCTTGCTTTTAATAAAAAATAATAATTAAAAAAAATTCCATGATGTAAAGCAACAAAATAGAAAAAAACATTAACTCTAGTTGAAGAAGTGGCGTGACAACATGTTAGACATCAGTTCTGTCTCACAAAAACTTTGTGGAAAAAGCTTTTTTTTTTAAGTCTATTGTCTGTTTTATCTTGAAAAGCCTTTATGTATCCAACTATTTAAAAATGACCCCAATAATCTTTCATGCACGTGTCTTGTTATCACAGTCAGTAAAGGGCAGGAAGTGGCCTCCGGTTCAAACATTAATCTGCAGCCGAGAGACTGAAGAGCAACCATTGTTTTGTAGTTCATGGAAAGGTTCCTTTAAAATGTCAAATGGGCTCTTTATCACAATGACTGCGGAAAATAGCTTTTATTTTCCACTCAGTTTAATGTGAAAAGAAAAAAAAGAATACAAAACTCCAACATTTTATTTAAAAATATTGCATCTAGTCTGCAACAAAAACCATAAAAAACACAGTGTGGATGAAAAAATCAAAGCAGCTGTGCAAACTGCAGCAGTCATCAGTGGTGTGTACCGTATTTTCTGCTGTACATGTCACATCAGTCCAAATATGTCCAATAAAGTGGAAAAATCATAAATACGTTGCTTCGCCGTATACGTTGCGTCTATTACGCGTCATCGCTGACAACCTGGAAATGTGGGCCGATGTGCCTAAAAGCAACTGGCTGCCAAATGGTGGCCGCGGGCGCGTGCACAGGGAGGACTTTAACAAGAATTTAACAAGATTAACACTTAAAAACAATTATTTGTTTGCTCTAAATTATAGTAAAGGTGCATCTTAGTTGAACTTTTACTTAATAAATGCACTTTAATGGCCAAATTAGCTGCATTTTGCCGGAGCAGCACAGTGAAATGAAGCAGATTTGATGGTTGCTCCAGGTGAGTCGGACAAAGATGGCAGACTGTAGCAAGCAGATTGTGTCATTAATAGCCACTTTTACCTATTACATGACACAACGACATGCCATACTACTCGAGTGCCATCTAGCTGGTGAAAATGGTAGTGTTCAAATATTTTCAGAGTGAATGAAAACGGTCATATGGAAAAAAATCTATAAATACATCACGTTGGCATACAAGTCACAGGGCATGTAAATTATGCAAAAAAAAAAGCACGTGACTTATAGGGTGAAAAATGTGTTCTACCACTTTGACTTTTACACATTCAAATGAAGCAGAAAGTGCTTCAAAGTGAGCGAAACAGCCACAGATTACGTTTTCTGTTGACTAGTCTGAGATGTTGAACTCGGATGCTTTTTAATTGGTTGAAAGGGGGACGATGCAAAAACTCATGACATAAAACAGCGAAAACATTCAGCTATTAATCACTAAAAAGAGCCGAAACAGAAAGGATAGACTGAATCAGAGCCCCGTCTGGGAGCTGAAGTGGCCTGAGCTCCTTCTGCTTTATCAAATGAAATCAGATCCAAGCAGCAATAAGAAGTTACAAATGAGCTACTCAGCTAAACTTTAGTCCAAACATGACACTTTAATCTTATATGAAATACCCGAGATGATGAATGAAGCGAAGAGTTCCAACATCAGCCTGAATGTCTCTTTAATTCTAAACGATGTGAGCTAAAAGGTGACCTCGTCGTGGTTCACCGTGTGCGAAGCTTTGGCGAACGGTGCCCCCCGTCCATCACCGTGAATCTTGTTGGTGATGGAACAACAATCCTCAAGACTTCATCATCTCCCCGACCGGGGGGGAAAATGAGTTTGATTTGAAGGACATTCGTGTTAATGGAGATCTGTCACTGACTGGGCAGTGTGCACCTCCACCTTTTGCTCAACGACCGCTGAAGATCAGCACCACCTCCCCGTGACTGCAAGTTAAAACACAGTCATTAAATGATGGGTATGTCAAGAACTTTTCCTGGAGACGGATTTCTTTCGAATCTTTGCCCAGTGGCCACAGCAGAGTTTTCACAGCTTCATCAGGTGTTCAGGTGATTATTTAGGTTAGAGGCGTCAGCTCACAGGTTCACAACTGGTTACGGCCTTTCTCTATGGCGTCTGGATGTTCTCTCCGTGCACACGAGTTTTCGCCGGTAATCTGGTTTTCTCCCACAGACCAAAAACATGCACGTTACAGGCTTATCGATCTGATCTGTCACTAAATGTGAGTAAGAGACTCTCACTGGCAGCTGCTTGGAAAAAGTGTGTAAATATAAAATTATTGTTTTTGTTTTCGTCTTAAAATATGAAACACAGCAGTGCGCATGGAAAAGTACATAATGATACACACTCCTGACTCCAGTGAGTCGTCTGTCTGGAGGATTTTTAACTTGTGAAGAGACCCAGTTGTATTCTGCACCTTCTAGTTTTACTTCAGTACTTATAAGAAAATCTGAGTATGACTGCTAGTATAGTAGTGGTACTTTAGAGGAGCAGATTTCCATTGTATATTGTGCTCAGCCCCTAACGATGGCAAAACATCTGGGTTTGTGTCACACCACTTAAAAGATCATTTTAAAATCTTTTCTAATTGCACAGGACCTCAAACATCACTGCTCAATCCCCCAAAACACTAAATCAAAAGCAGTAACTGGATGTTTCCTTGAACATTTTTGGTGCATTTTGTTCGTTCTGCTTGCTTACACCAACAAATAGAATCACAGCTAATAGAGGTTTTCTCCTCAGGTTGATCAGAAGCCCAGAGAAGTCTTCAACCTCACGTCTGACGGAGAGTTTAACGCCATCAAGTCCCTGGTGTTAGGCAGAGTGCACGGTAAGCGAGGAGCCGGTAAAAACAGAAAGAGAAGCTTTTAGGGTTTTAAGAGCACTTAGTGGGCTGAACATTAGAGCCGAGTCTGACAGCGTGTCGCTTCTTTAGAGAAACCAAAAGAAAAGAGAACCTAACTGAATTAGTTTTTTTTTTTACGTTGAAAATTTACTTTAATATAATAAAAGAAAACTGAAGTGTTTGCTTGTTCAGAGTGAAAAAGAACGCTTATTAATCTCCTTCATTTACATCACAGATGAAAGTTAAGAGCGTCTCAGATCTGACTCTGGTCTGAGGATGAGGAGCAGAAGCAGATTGTTGCTTCTAATATAAAGCATGATGCGCCTGCTGAACCTGATGTATGGGTTAAAGTTAAACAGTCGAAAATTAACAATATTTTGGTTTATTTAGCCTTTAATTAAAAAAATATATATTTCAGTCATATTTTCACCATGTTGTTCATATGTTTATAAATATAGTTTCAAACTAAATTTAATTTACAAGCTAAATATTTAGTTTACAAACTAAACGTTTAATTTCTAAGCTAAACATTTAGTCAGTAAACTAAATATTTAGGTGTAAATATTTATTTTCAAAATTAAAATTTAATTTCCTAGTTAAATATTTATTGTCCATGCTAAATATTTAATTCTTAAACTATTTAATTTGCTAACTAAATGTTTAGCTCAGACCTAAATGTTTATTTTACAAGCCAAACATTTAATTTCCACAATAAATATTTAGTTTGCTAACTAAATATTAAGCTCTGAACTAAATGTTTATTTTTGACTGTGTAACTTTACAAACTGCACCCCATAGTAAACACTGACATCTGTCAATCCATTTTCCAGACCTCAATGATTGTTTGATGGACTGATTTAAGAAGATTTTTAACTGACGGGCAATCAGTGCAGCCTCATGTGGGTTATGTAAATGGAACATAGGCAGGAGTTTTAATTTTCACAATAAGAGCAACAAGAGGAACTGAGAAATGGAAATGAATAGAAATCCAGAGTTCTCATAGAAAGAGACCGTGTCTGGTCATGAAGGTGTTTGGAACCAGCCGAGGGAAATTGTAAATGGATTCAATCATTGTTTTGTAAATACTGGCCCAAGTCTGGCAGCAAAAATACCAAATAGAGAAAAAGGTAATCCATACGGTTACGGGTTATACAGACAGTTTTTTTCCCCCTTAAAGGAACAGATGAAGAAAAAATAATGACTATTGTAAAACATCTTGCGGATTAAAAAAAAATAAATCAAAAGACTGTTTAAAAGATTATGAGTTATGTTATTGAGCCATTTACATATATACGTAATTTATCATTCTTGGCAGGGGTATTTCCAGACAACATGAAAATAGCCAAGGTAATACCATTATATAAGAGCAGTGAGAAACATGTTTAATAATTACAGGCCAATATCCTTGTTGCCACAGTTTGATGATTTTAGATAAATTATTTGGGATTAGATGGATTTATCATTAAGCAAAATATATTAAATAATAGTCAATATGGGTTTAGACCTAAATATTCTACGTCAATGGCACTCATAGAATTAATGGAACAGATAACTGCTGTGGATCTAAAAAATATATTTGTATTAGTATTTATGTTGATCTAAAGAAAGCATTTGATACTATTATCACAATATTCTTCTTGAAAAACTGAATAAATATGGTATTAGAGAGCCTGCATTAAAATGAGTATCTAGTTACCTAGAAGAAAGGAAACAATTTGTTCAAATAAATAATGTATGATCTGAATTTCGTAACATCACATGTGGAGTGCCTCAAGGCTCTATACTTGGACCCACGTTATTTTATATGTGAATGATAAAATGGTCTGGTAAATGTGTCAGGACTTTAATGTATTTTATTTGCAGATGATACTACAGTTCTTCGTGTGGGTGAAAATGTTGTGCAAATGTTGAAGATGGCGCTAACAGAGTTTGTGAAAATATAAAATTGGTTTCAACTTAATTATCTTTAAAATGTAGATAAAACTAATTATGATATTTAGCAACACTAAGAAAATGGTTAATACTCGGTTTAGAGTTAATGGTGTTGAAATTAGTAGAGTAAATGAGGTGACGTTTCTGGGTGTCATCGTTGATGAAAAACTAACATGGAGATCTCACATTAAAAAAATTAAAAACTAAAATAGCTAAATCTGTTGCAGTAATGTACAAAGTTAGAGAGTTCTTCAATGATAAAGCACTGTTTCTATTGTATAATGCAATAATTGTTCCA
>JARVGS010001968.1:32463680-32475710 GCA_031762315.1 Hypsolebias antenori | reverse complement strand
GAGGAGCCATCAAAGCGCATTAAATGCTCTCGCTGCTTCTGCATTATTCAGACACAGACCCTACTCTGACATGTCGGATATTTTGCGACCTCACGTTTGGGTCATTGGCCACGCGTGTCCACTGAGAACGATGAACGTTCATTTGGGCGATGGATCGCTGGTCCATCTTAAGCTTAAATGAACGTTTTACTTGTTTTAAGACCGGCTTGTGAATGTATGGCAAGACATGTTGGCATACAACTGGATCGTCGGTTGAGCACGTCCCTGATACAATAAAAAGCCCGACACCAACCCGACCCTCACATTAAGCACAATATTATGGTCCGGTCTGAATCCGGGTTGAGCTCTGGGTTCAGGTTAGAAATAACAGCTCTATTCTTAGCTCCGTATTAGTCCCAGTCTATTTCGTGCTTCAGTTTCAACTCCATCTTCACGTGAACATCGTGTGTGCTTCATGCCACGTCTGGTTCTCCTTCAGTCTCCTCGAGTCCTCTTAAACATCTTTATTTTTTATTGAGGGCGGGGCCCCGGAGGCCATCTTAGCACCAGCAAGATGTTTTTGTTTAGTTTTTTCCCCCACTGTGGAGTATGCTGCTTGTGGGAATCAGTTTGTTTGGTGGCTCCTCAAATTGAAGAAGTCCTTTGGATGAAGGGAAAAAAATAAAAATAAAAATAAACCGCCCAGATTACTTGACTGAACAATGTTGGATTTTATACCTGGATTATTGAGCATAAACTTTGGTATCTTAATCTTTGATTTATTTATTTACTTAATTTACTTATTTATTTTTCCTGTTACTTTTATTTTTCTCCAAATAAATTTGTAATTTAATTGAGTTCTTCGTGTGTGTCTGCATCCCTGGGTCCAACGTCTTTAAACAGTGACAGTATTACCTGAGACACATGTGTAAGAGAAGGACAACCGAATCCAAAAGGTGTACATTGTCCAGTTTTAAAACTCTTTCAAGAAATACCAACATTGTCTTAAATGCTGTTTTAGGTGATTTCCTCTGAGTTTTTCTTCCTCTGGACTTCTTCAGTTTGTTCAGTTTGTTTTGGTTGTCTCTGAAGGTGATGTAGAATTTGTTCTGGTCTAAACTTTCTATCACTGTCTGTGCTCCTAGTGTCTCTTTTTGTCTTTTCATTTGGACAATTCTTGTCTTTTATATTTTCTTTTCCCCTCTCTGCTTTAGACCAGTCTGATTCTGTGGGTTCTGGTCAACCTTTAGTCAATGCCATCAGGACCGACTCGGCTCTGATTGGAGGTACCAAACTGTTTCTGTCTTTGACCATGCTGGAACCGGTTTTATCTTTGGGGTCTTTGTTATCTAACTCAACTGCTTTACCTTTCATCAGTCAAACAGAAATGCTGCATGTATTAAAACTAATAAAAAAAGTTTAAAGGAAGAATCAGATGTGCTTCTAAATGAGAGTAAAGGGATGTAAGAAGCAGGAGTCCATTTAAAACTCATTTAAACTTTGAAGCTCTGCCAACGCAGATTGATTTAAAGTGGAGACTGAAAAGGTTCAGTCTATAATTGTGGAGATAAAAAAGGTAAAACTCAGACAAAAAAAAAAAAGTCATTTAAAAACAGCCCATTAAACTTTTAAGAGCTCAAAGGGCAGTACGTCTAATTAAAGCGATACAGAAATTTGCTGATGAACAGACTTTTAGCAATTGTGTGTTTTTTTTTTTAAAGTCACTATAAAATGTAATGTCGTATTAAATTGATTTAAAATTCCATCTAAAATCAAATTTATAAGAATTACTTTAGTTTTCCCCAAAGTGCTCAGAATAAATTATTATGACTGGACCAAAAATATTTCACATTCTATTCTGTGTTTTTATCTCCCACTACCTAGTCAGTGTGTTAGCAAAATATTTCATGAACTACTGGACAACCAAAACTGGCTATACTGTATATAAATTGTTATAATTAGTAATTCAGGATGGGGGGGGGGGGGTAGTCCATCACTGCGCCGTCTCCACCTGCACGATCCCCGTCGCTCCACTCAGACCTCCAGCTGTGACCTCACTCCACGAGGGATTCGAGGAGGGAGAGGATCATGTAAGATGATGGGCCCAGGGTTCCTGTCAGGGAATAAGTCCACCAGAGGTCAGAGTCAGGGGTTTTATGGTTAGTGTTGCAGTTAAACTAAGGGTCAAAGGTCAAAGGGTTAGGTTTAAGGTCAAAAGTCTGAGTTAGGTTTAAGGTCAAAAGTCTGAGTTAGGTTTAGAGTCAAAGGTCAGGGAGTTAGGTTTGGGTCAAAGGTCAGGGAGTTAGGTTTGGGTCAAAGGTCAGGGAGTTAGGTTTGGGTTGGGGGTCCTGGGTGAGGTTTAGGGTCAGGAGTCTGGGTTAGGTTTGGGGTCAAAGGGTGGGGTTATGGTTAGAGTTTGATTTAAAGTCTAAGGTTCGAGGGTTAGGTTTAACAGTCTGGGTTGGGTTTAGGGTCAAAAGCCAGGAGGCTAGATTTGAGTCAGGGGTCCTGGGTGAGGTTTGGGGTCAGGATTAGGTTAGGTTTAGGGTCAAGAGTTTGGGTTCGGTTTAACAGTCTGTGTTAGGTTTAGGGTCAAAGGTCAGGTTTGGGTCAGGGGGTCTTGGTTTAGGGTCAGAGTTCAGAGGGTTAGGTTTTGGGTCAAAAGTCTGGGTTAGCTTTAACAGTCTGTGTTAGGCTTAGGGTCAAAGGTCAGAGGGTTAGGTTTAGGGTCAGGGCTCATAGTTAGGTGTAGCAGTCTGAGTTAAGTTTAGGGTCAAGGGTCAGGTGGTTAAGTCTGTGTTGGTGGTCCTTGGTTAGGTTTAGGGTCAGAAGGTTAAAGGTCCAAGTTTAGGTTTAGAATAAGGTGACTCTTGAATTGGGGTGATTTTAAAATTAAATCAGTTGTGGACGTACATCCAAAGAACTCTGAGAGTTTCATTAAAAATCATCCTCTGGTTTATAAAATATTTTGCTAAAGACGCGCAAAAACACTTATTTTTTTAATTTTTAATCCAATATCTCAACTCAGAAATACATTTTGCGTTACAGGTGTTATCGCAGTCGTCATCTTTGTGACGGTGACAGGCCTGGCCGTCACCGCCCGGTACCTCTACCGGAGGAAAGACACGTATCAGAACCAGGAGGGGACACGAGTCAAACAGGAGGACAGTCCAGAGTTTCCCTTCAACAACCAGACGGACTCGCAGGATCTCTCCAGTGAATACCCCAAGGAGTATTTTATCTGACGGAGGCCTGATGACTCGATCTGCTGCAGGCGTTTCAGTGATGGGGTGGTGCACACAGGAGCGTCCCGACAGCCCTCAGGAGGGTTTAGTGCACTCAAGAGCCACTCGGACTCGTCTCTGGCAGAAGTGGCTCCAGAACAAGCGACAAGACGAAGCGTTCAGCGTTTCTTGTTCCTGTTGCTTTACTGTAAATTGTGAATATACTGAAACAAACAGGCAACAGCGTTGGGCTTTGAAGGTGACGAACGCGTTTCAGCAACTGTGAACGTTCAAAATGTCATGTTGGATCGATGTCGTTGCAACAGTCTGTTATATTAAGAGTTTTGATTAATGATGGTGTCAATATTCAGTTTATAGGAAAACAAAGCTCTGTCCTGCTGCGCTCACGTGCACAGGTTGACAGCACGTGCGTTCTGTTTTTTAGACTTCACTAATGATGTTTTATCTTTAATCTTTTTATTTTTTCCCCCTTGGATACCTCATTGTAAACCTACATTAAACAAAGATGTCTTTTTTCACCTCATAACGTTGTTTTCCTAAAACTTAAGGAAAATCTGGTCATCTTTAAAAGCTACCTTCAATGTTTTTGGATAATCTGCAATGTATTTTGTCATTCTGGAAATGTGTGTGAATTGATTTGGCTCATCTTAGCCATCAGTTTAAAACAGTTTTTAAAAAAAAAAGACATGAAGTACTTCTTCTGATGAACTGTGGCATCGCACTGGGGTGTATGGTTCCAGAAAACACGTTTAACAAACTCCAACTTTACCCCAAGCCGAGAATCTCTGGACCGTTTAAGAGATGCCGAGTACTTTAATGTTCAGGTCAGAGAGTGCACACGAGCAATACGAAGTCATTTCTGATGGTCCCAATTTGAGGCATCAAGCAATTTGAAAGCTCACAAAGCGAAACAGAAAATAAACCGGCTGGTCGTTGCATTAGTTTGACTCTGAAGCAGGAATGAACTGCAGTCTGACATGAACTTGGAAAACTCGTGCAGACAGTCAAGACTGTATACTTGGAAACAAACAATAACACAGACCATCTAAAAAAGTCTTCATTATCCAGAAACGTAGCTTAAAAGAAAAAAATAATTAAAGCACATTAACGTAAATTAGTTTGCAATTTTAAATGACATCCATTTCTATACCACTGGTTCGTGCAGGGTCAGCTGGTGCTTACTTCCAGCAGAACAGCCAAGTGGTGGTCCGGACCCTGGTGGACGGGTCACAAGTCCCATCACAGAGACAAAGATCATTCATTTTCACACAATGCTGTGGAAATGGAGGTTCTGGGAGTGCAACAGTACCCACTGTGACTGACAGACATGTCAAAATAAAAACAAATAAAAGGAATCCATGTGTAAACAACTAAACTTATCCATACTAGTGATATTGTAGTTCTTAAACCCAATTATAGTTTCAGGATAATGACTTATTTTAAGGGGAATTAGGTGTAGAAGTACAGCATTCCTTCTATAAAACACATTCCCACAGCTGCTTCTATCTAAGGGTGATTCAGAAGCATGAGTTAGCTTCACATTCATCTTCATGGACTGTGGAGGAAATCTGAACCTGTCATGTTGTATAAAGTATCAGGACCCAGAATACAGAGTAGGCATAAAACCTCAAAACTGTTAATTAAAAAAAAATTAAAGAAAAAAAAAGTCTAGGTTGCAACAGACGTATTGTCAAATAACAGAAACCAACATAAGAACATGATCTGACTCCAACAGAGAGCAACAGACCAGCTAACCTGCAGCTGGAGATCTATACACAGCCTGGAAGGTGTGATTGCAGAGTGAGAGCAGCTGGGCTGATGAGCGAATGAGAAGCAGGTGTGTAACGACCTGCAGCAGGAAAACTGAGGGAAACAATAATCATTGACCTGGAGGCTGCACACGATTTGAAGCCCAGCTGAGAAAATGGGTGTGCGTGGCACGTTTCAGCCAAACGCTCCGCTCAGATCCAGCAGCTAAACCATGACTGGTGTCAACAAAACTCGTTTGTTTTACAAATCATCAGCATGCACAGGGAGAACATGCTAACTCCACGTAGAAACTTCTTTCTGTGAAGCGCAATCTGTTGTACCTCCATGCTCAAGCGGCTGCAGACCTGCAGTCCAAGGTGGAGTCAAAGGTGTGCAGTCTGTAGCTTCTCGCCATACTGGACGGGAACTTAACACGAGGTGGGACAGTGGCTGATGGAAGGCTGCGATTGGATCTTTCCACACAAACGTTGGATTTTTACATTTAACAGCTGAAGTTAGGAGTAGATTTCATTTTTTGGCTCAGTATGATTTTTTTTGTGTGTTAGTACTGTATGTTTCTAAAATCAAATTTATTCATAAAGCATATTTAAAAACAAAAGCAGCTGGTCAGATGATCTCAGCGCCAGAGAAGGAACATAGCTTGCTCATAGTCAGAGAGAAATGAAGGTACGAGACCACTGAGGCACTTAAAGGTCAACAGGAGAATTTTAAAATCAATTATGTTGCATACCAGTGAAGGGAGGAGAAAACTGGTGAAAAATGCTCAAACCCATGAGTTACTGTTAATTCAGTTTATTTATATAGCACCAAATCACAACAAAGTCATCTCAGGGCACTTTATAGAAACATTCACACACAGAGAAAAGCCAGTTAGTAAAGTTCTGCTCTAAGGATGCCAGCAGACATGTTGAATCTTGGCTTTGTTGCAGTCTCCCAATCTGAGCAAGCACAATGGCAACAGTGGAGAGGAAAAACTCATTTTTAAAAGGAAGAAACCTCCAGCAGAACCAGGCTCAGGACAGGCGACCATCTGCTTTGACCGCATGGGTTTGAGAGGACAGGAAGGAGAGACAAAGGAACACAGAACAGAGCTGAGCTGCAGCATTTTGGACGAGCTGGAGACGTGAAAGGGACTGACCCCAACATTAAGTGTGTTACAGTAGTCAAGTTGTAATGATGGCATGGATTATTTTTTCAAGGTCAGATCTGGTCAACACTGACTTAAGCTTGGCTATATGATTTAACTGGAAGAAGTTTTTTCTTTTTTTTTTTTTTTTTTGTTTAATAAATTTCAAATCAGAGTCTAAAACTTCTTGTGATTTGTAACAGACTGCTTAAGACATGGCTCAAGAGAGTCAAGGTTTACAGGAACAGAGACAGCAGTGGAGCAAGGGTTAAACACAACACAGTTTTCTGATCGTTGAAATTTAAAATAATTGAAGCCATCCATGCCTTGATATCACTAAGACATTTTAACAGAGTGAACAGAGCAAGAACGATTGCATTTTAAAGGCAGATAAATCTGACAGTCATCAGCATAACAATGAAACGAACGACCACGCTTCCTCAGGATAGACCCCAAAAGGAGCAGATACAGTGAAAACAGAAGGGATCCAAGAATCGAGCCCTGTGGAACCTCACAGGAAAGAGGTGCTGAAGCAGATAAAATATTACCAACATTAACACAAAAGCTCCTGTCACTCACGTAAGAATGGAACCGTTCTACTTCAGCACCTGTAATCCCATCCCAGTGTTCAGCTGTGATAAAAGGATGTGGTCAACAGTTTCAAAGGTCCAGCAGTACAAGTTTCACAAACTGAAGGGCATAATTAAATTCACAGCTACAACAGCTTGAGTCACCATGTTCTAGTTTTAGTCTACTCCATCTAGTAGTCAGCAATCTATGCAAACAGGTCATTCACAAGTCAAAAGGACATCAAGATTTAGCTTGAAGCTAATGAGTTCATGTCAGTATCTTCAAGCTAATTAACCTAAAAGTTAAATTAAACGGCATATCTGAAGCTGTAAAACTGACGTGTTTGAAAGAAGCTTGTTGTCAACAACATATTTATGAGAATGGCCTCTTTATGAAGAGGTTACAGGTTTGTTTCAGACAGTCTAATTTCCACAAGTAATCTTAAAGTTAGAGTAATGGATGAAGTGTTCAGTTTCCTTCTTCAAAGGAATAAAACAACACAGAAAGCATCAAGTCATGCCTAAAGACTTTCAAGAGGTGTGCAGCTCGCTGACATCCTTTACATCCAGCTCACTTTGCATCTCCGTGTAGATTATTTCCTCCTCGCTGGCTGCAGGGAACTTCTCGCTCCTGATCTTTTAATGCTTTCAGCAGCAAGGCTTTCAAACCCTCGCAGCGGCACACACTCCAACACAGCGGCTGTCTGTCAACTCGTCCGCCGCACACACCGACAGTTATGGTGCTTTCCAAACGCTAATCACCGTCGGTGTGACAGGTGGATTGTGATTCAGAGAGATGAAGAGGAATAAAACAGAAAAATAAGCAGAGAGGCTTTGCCACGCACACGTCCTGGTAATGAGCATGTTCTGATTTTAGCAGTAAAAATTACAAAGTGTCAGTCAACTACCGTATTTTTTGGCGTATAAGTCGCCGTTTTTTTTTTTTGTTGTTGTTTTTTTTGCATAGATTTGTCAGTCCTGCAACTTATATGCTGAAGTGACTTGTATACATTTTTTCCATATTCATAACACAATTCTTGATTGACGCTTTAAATTTCTAAGCGCGTGCATGCTCACTTAACTCAGCTGATGCAGGCGAAGAACGCTGGAGAGCTAGCGGCTCTGGCTGTGATGGATGGACGGATGATGGAAGGATGGGTGGATGATAGATGGATGGATGAATGGAACCACGTTGCCCAGGCAAAATGCAGCTGTTTTGACCATTAAAGTGCATTTATTAAGGAAGAGTTAAACTGAGACATGCATTTGCTATAATGTTGAGCAAACGTAATTGTTTTTAAGAGTTAATCTTGTTAAATTTCTAAGAACTGCAACAGCGAGTCCTCCCGTGCGCGCTCGCTTCACTCAGCTGATGCAGGTGGAAGAATGCTGGAGGGCTAGCAGCTCCGATTGCGATCGATGGATGGATCAATCGATGGAGGGATGATAGATGAATGAATGGAAGGATGGAGGAATGGATGGATGGATGATGGAAGAATGGATGTAACTTTTTCAACCAAAAATTTTCTGTAAATATGAAGAATAATTAAATGATTTATCTAATGCAAAGTCAAGAAGACAATTAAAAAAAAACATAAATTAATCAAATCTGAACAGATTTTTATTTTATTTTATTGTTGGTTAATGTTTATTTATTTATTTAATCAAGCCACATTTGTGACCATCTTCCATCTACATGTTTGTTTACAGACAGAAACAGATGAAATGACTAAAAATACATCAACTGAGGTGACATCCATGGAAGAATGTGTTGGTAACTATTGATCACATTTATTGGTAACTATGGATCACATTTATTGGTAACTATTGATCACATTTGTTGTGTAAAGTGTGCAGAAACGCTTCGAGTGGATTCAGCTGAAAAGCTGTTTACATTCAGTGCGGACCCACATTTCAGAAAACATCTGGAACATTGATGCAACATTTAATTCAGGCTCAGGGTAGTTTTCTTACGTCTGACTCCACAGTTTGCAACGAGCCGTTTTAATATTCAACCAGAATTTTTGTTTTTTGTCTGCTTTAAAGAGTCCAGTCTCTAAAACGCTGCATCTGTTGTAACTGTTCTTCCTTCATGAGACAAACTCTCCTGGGGGGAGTGAGTTAGGTGATTTGAGGTGTGCTCGAGGTGCGGCCTGCTCCCCCTCCTCCTCCACGTTAAGTTAGAACTCCAGATACGAGGAGGAAACATGTTCGTTGTGTCAAACCATGAGCTGAGAAGCTTGAACAAGAGGAGCTTCATAACATGACTGCAGCGTGTACGTGAAGATTTACGTGCAAGCTGAACACTTGTAAAAAATAACTCCTCTTTGATTCTTCGCTGCTACAAGAATAAAACTCAGTAACATCTCCTGCGCTCGCTTGTTGCTTGGAGATTCATTTCTGTTCCACCTGAGCGAGCTGCTTTGCAGAAGAACACCAATTAGACACTGTGAGTTAAATGTAGAGGTGGCGTCTGCCATCGAGACCCGGCGAGACAGAAGGAGGCGTGGGACGAGCTCGGGGAGAAGACGAACTCGGCGCAGCCACCGATGACAGATTGTGTTGCTGCCTGCATGACTGCTTCACTGACGAGCAGAGAGCTCGTTGAAGAAGACGAACAAATCAGTGCAATAAACCTCAGGGGCCAAATGTGGCCCTCGTTGACATCTTATCATGCTATTTTAAAGAGCTTTGTGATGAAGCGTCCATTAAGCGCCACAGCTCAAGATCATTCGTATTGATGACCGGCGCTGGCATGAAGGTGGTGAATGATTGACAGGTGTGATATGCTTAAGAGTTGCCCAATTAATGTTGACAAATGGCTCGATGTCTTCAGCATCACGATGTGCAGCAGCATGAAATGAGCTTTAATCACTGCCAGTCATCGCGGCGCCGATGTGCTCCGTTCTGCTCCGCTGGACGGAGACACGTTGGTTTTGTAGATGAGCTGAAAGTGGAGCTGCTGCACATCTGGGCATGAAGAAACGCACCGAGTCACGCGTGGAAAAGGAACATGCAGTCGGCCATCTTTAGATGTAGAGGTTCGGTCTTCAGCTTGTGGAACATCTACGGCTGGGTTGGAGTGGCTGAAAATAAAAGCCTGTTATAAACGGAGTCGTTCACTATTTAGAGCTGATTCCAGATAATGCATCGAGCTGGACGATTTGTTAAGCTGTTCTGCAGAAGATTTGTGGCACAAAGGTGCTGCGACCTCTGTGTAGTCAGAATTTCACAATATCTTATCTATAATAACTAGCTACTGTATTTTCTAGCATATAAGTCGCATTTATTATGTGTCATGTGACCCGTTGCGTTTGTAATGTGTTTACTTAATGGTCAAAACATCCATCCATCGCAGCCGCTGGCTCTCCAGCATTCCTCTGGAGCGCGTACGGGAGGATTCACTGTTGAAGTTCTTCAAAATTTAATAAGATTAACGCTTAAAAACTATTTGTTTGCTCAACATTATAGGAAAAGAGTGTCTCGGTTTAACAGTTCCTTAATAAATGCACTTTAACGATCAAAACAGCTTCATTTCAGCTTGGCCGCGTGGACCATCCATCCATCGCAGCCGGAGCTTTCTTCAGCCTGCACCAGCTGAGTGAAGTGAGCGCGCACCGGAGGACTCATTGTTGTAGTTCTTCAAAATTTAAAGTCAGTCAAAAATTGTTACGAATATGGAGAAAAAAAAACGTATAGAAGGTGCTTCGGCATAAAGTCGCAGGAGTGACATATCAATGCAAAAAAAAAAAAAAAAACTGTGACTTATACACCAAAAAATACGGTAAGTCTCTGAACCAATCAGCTGCAACTTCAGCTCTCCACAGTCGCTATTATTTTATTGTAAATTTGTTTATTCATTTGTGTTTGCTTCAGATTTCAATTTATCCTGTAACAACAGACTTTCCATTTGCGGAATAATAAAGTGCAACAGAATGAAGTTGTTAAAACATTATGCCCTAATTTCACTTTAGGTCATTTCAATTTTAGTTTGGTTTTCAATTTGCTTCTTTAAGGACTTCCCTCACAAAAAGGAGGACTGAAGAAGTTTAATTAAAGGAAACATGCCTCTGCTGCATTTAAAAATATTTAAACTAAAATAAACGCTTGATGTCCCAAAGCTAAGTCCTCTACTGCCACCTAGTGGTCAAAGTTAGAACTGGCAGTTGGACTCCACCCTGTATGTTGGGTCTCAGGATATCAAGCACCTCTCCAGCAATGAAGGATCAATTTATAGCAGGTGTGTTTAACAGGGACTCTGTTCAAACAGGTCGTGTCCAGTCCCGGCCCTCGAGGACCACCATCCTGCATGTTTTAGTCTTTTCTCTGCTTCAGTGCACCTGATTGTGTGACTTACACCCTCAGCAGGTCTTCAAGAAGCTCGTTAATCACTCACTTATTCAAATCAGGGGTGTTGAAGCAGAGAAACATCTGAGATGTGGAGGATGGTGGCCCTCGAGGACCAGGACTGACACCTCTGAAGAGTCAAGTGTCTCAAAAGAACGTTACACAAAGATCAGGATAAGAAAACGATTAAATTGTGACTTCAGGCAACAGTTTATTACGTTCCTGATTCCATTTAAATGAAACGTTGAACAAGATGTTTGTCTTTTATCAAAAACTGTATTTTTTTATTATCAAATTAACACTAAAGGCCTGTGATAATGATAGAGTCACTGCTTATGAAGCATTCACACGATTATGATCCATTTTTCTTCCATACATTTTTCGGTTCGATTCTCGTCCTGCAGTTTTCAGCTATTTCAACAAATCATAAATCAAAATGTTCGCCTCTTTCAGGATAATCCTGCCATGACTTTTGGTATTGGTGCAACTTTAGCTTCTTGAAATAGGCTATTTAGCCTTTTCTGCCATTTTTTTTCTCTTAGAAAATGAGCTGAGCTCATTTTACATCCTTCAAATCTTTAGATCTGTTTACAAACTTTTACTGCTCCGTTCACATTTTGTTCTGGTTCAGCTTGCAAATTAAAAAATAAAATTAAATAAAAAAAAAACAGCACTTTTCAGCTAATTTCAGCTGTTTGTGCCCCTTTCAGATTCTTTCTGCTACATTTTTGGGCTCCTTCTGACTTCTTCCTGCTAATTTCAGCTTGTTATACTCTTTCAGCTCATTTCTAAGTTTTTCTATTTCAGCTACTAAATGGCTGTTTTTTTTTTTTTACTAATTTAAGCTTCTTTTTTAAGCTGACTCTGCATTTCTTCACTCATTTAAACATTTTTTCAGCCTAACTAAGCAACTGTGCTCTCTCCACTTCTTTCTTGTTATTTCAGCTTCTTTCTGATTTTTAAGCTATTTTTCAGCTGTTTAATTTGCTAATTT
>JARVGS010001968.1:32293793-32306096 GCA_031762315.1 Hypsolebias antenori | reverse complement strand
ATCTCACCCACCCCCCCCCCCACCCCCAAGTCATCATCCTAACTGAATCTATAGTCCTATTCACACAGGATTAGTTTTATCTAGTTTTGTTCTAGAATTGCGCCGCTTGGGATGGCTGCATAATGGGGCAGCTCTGTTACATTTATTCTGAAATGTTGCTTTTGAAAACTTTAATTCCTCTTTTTTCTGGATGTACTTTGTAAATCAGACTTTTTGGATGATTATTTCCTCTGGTATCAGATGCTGTGTAGCTGGAAGGATTTTTACTGAAACCTTTTTACGTTTGGGCATTTGTTGTGATGTGTAACCATGGCAACAATGTGTTTTTTTAACAAGGGTTAGGGTTAGGGGTAGGGTTAGGAGCTGCTGATTAACGTCCCAAAAGCTCAGATACCTCAGCTACAGCCCCAAAGCTCATCCGAGTTGAAAAGGAGGTGCCACAGATGAATTCCCATTAACCTGGTGGTGGTGCTTGAGTACCTGGCCACCGAGATCCTGAAGCTGGTGAGAAACTCTGCTTGTGACAACAGGAGGACCAGGATCATCCCCTGACACCTTCGGCTGTCTGTCTGTGGCGACGAGAAACTCGGCAAACTGCTGGGAGGAGTGACCATCTCTCAGGTCAGAATTCTACCTGGCATTAGGGCAGTTCTGCTGCTCAGGAGGACCAAGAGAACTGCCGGATCTGACAGCAAGCTAGATCTGGGTGGACTGATCGGTATCTGTGGCCAGATTCTTCAGATTTGCTGTCGTCCTTCCTGCTTTCAGCATCTATAACAAATCTTGACTGAAACCAGGATGATGAGCTATGACAACACTTAATTTCCCTTTTGGATTAATAAAGAATTTTTTATTTGAATTGAAGTGAATTATCTAGGAACCACAAGCCCGTTTCAACTGGCGGGTCAGCGGGCACATGTGGCCGGTGACAGCTTGTCCATCTGAGCTTAACACAGCTTTGTTTTACCTCTTTAAACCGTCCGGTCGGACCTGCTTCCTCCTCAACAAGTAGATTAACACAATTTTATATTGAGCATTCTTTACTTTTATTTGTTCTGTATGATTCATAAAACCACATCAAAGCCTGAGATCAGCCTGGCCCGCACATTATTATGGAGCGTCCCGATTCGAATCTGGGTCGGGCTCAGGGTTCAGGTTATAAATGACAGCTCTAAAATACGCAAAGCGTTAACATCATATCCGGAAGATGTCCGTAAATTTCAGCTAAATCTCAGGTTTTTGTCATCATGTGCGAATGCGCCACATAAAAAGCAGATGTTGGGGAGTAATTTATTTATTGCATTTGGTCCCTAGGTAAAACTAATCCTGTAATACTAGGGCTTATGCCATGGGTTTAGCCTGAGCAGCATCACAACTCAGGTGAGTCTTGAAAAACTCTTGGATCTTCTTCCACAGGTGGACTTCAGCTGCATTGTGGGCCTTAGGTTCACCCCCCCATAGCACTGGAATGCCTACAGCCCGATTCAAACAGGAAGTGCAGTATGGTGAATAAGGGGGCTCCAGTAAGTGTCCGGCTCCAGGGTAACTGACACTCTCAAAGTTCTGTTTCCCATGATGCTTCAGTCTCTCCACCATCTCGTCCATGTAGGTCTTGCTGTCCCAGTTGAGGTCGTCCTCTGAGGCCACGAAAAGGAACTGACTGTTGGATTTTTCAATGGGGATCAGGGTGGCTCTGTTCTCTTCCTTTAGAGGATTGTGCATGGTGTATTTAGATATGAATCCCCCTGATTCAGTGGGAACCAGTTTATTGATGTCATACATTAGTGCAGGAAGGATTTGTCTGTTCTTATAGAAGAGTGGGTACCCTGCGTTAGCAGAGCAGCCATTAATCCAGATCACAGCCTCAACTCCTGACACAAACGCAGAAAGTGAAAGTGCAATGTCTGCTGCCTTTGATCTTGATATGATACCAACTCCTTTACTGCCCACCTGTAAAAAAATAAAAAATACAGTAATTGTGTATATATACATACACACATGAATTACATTTTATGAAGGCTTAATAAAAGATAAATAGTACTGAATTGTTCCAGTTGGTAAAACACTGAGGTCTGTTTTTTTAAGCTGTTTCCTCTACAGTGCTTTCCTCCATCTCACGCCAACTACCTCCATGTCCTCTCTAATTGCATCCATATATCTCCTGTTTGTCTTTTTCCCAGCAGCTACATTTCTAACATCCTTCTACCAATATACCCACAGTCCCTCCTCTGGACATGTCCAAACCACTGTCCCTCCTCTGGACATGTCCAAACCATCTCAGTCTGGCCTCTCTAACTTTATCTCCCCGTTGTTCAACCTGTGCTGTACCTCTGATGATCTCATTCCTAATCTTCTCCGTCCTCAACATAGCTGGTCTCTCACTACTCTCTGGTCAACTTTTTTCTTGACTTTTGCTTCCACCCTTCTGTCACAAATCACAAGACAAATTTTATGAGCGACTATGAATCTAAGGTGAACGTTTTGAAGGAAAGCAAAGTTTTTAAAAAAAGTTTTACAACCAAATAAAGTGTGAGGGAGTGCACAAATGAGGAATCTGCTGTTAGGTGAAAATGTACCACCACCCACATCACCTTCGGTAGTTGCTGTAAGAACTGAACAGCTTCTTCAAAGTGGTCCAGATGGATCTTTGCAAACTCGCTGGGCTCAGTTACGAACACAGTAGTGGCAAGAACTATGAAGCCCTTGTGGGCCAGCAGACAGGGTCTTCTTTCAGATCTGAAGGTGCACAAGTCCATCACAGCAGGAAATGGACCTTCACCTTTAATAAAGAAAAGAGAACAATAAACCTACATTCCAATATAATAATCGGACACATTTAATGAATTAATAATTTGTGCTAACTGAAATATTTTGGTTTTTCCTGCGCAGCCAGCTACAAACATGTTGGTGAGTTTTCATGAGAAACGCCAGATCTAGCACTGCGGGTTCTGATGCTAAAGGTTAACTAGTAAGGCAGGACTTTTTGAATAAAGTTATCAAAAAAAATTATAGTATGGTTATTTTGCGAGGATACCAAATGAGAAAGATGAACGAAATGGGCTGTGGTGCAGGTGTATGGCAGCTGACATGGGACCAGAAAGTCGCAGGTGAAGTCCTGCCACATAAGTGATTAATGTTTTTTGTTGTTTTTTAAGCCTTATGAAGAGAATAACTGGTAAAATTTTGAAATGGCTGAAGGTCACCTGCTTAGGGCCTGTAATGTGAGAAATAGTCTAAAGAAAACAATGTTTGGCTATGAATCAGATAAAAGGACGATGGACCAAGAACAGAGACGGACTGACAGGTACCCGATTATTAATCAAAAACACAAGACAGAACACAGACCCTCTCAGTCTGCTGACGATTTGAACATGAGCTAATAAATAGTGCAAAAGCCAACAGTAAATTTATTTTTCCTTAACATTTAACTTTATTTTATGGAGGAAATTGACATGCATTTGAGAGCTTAACATTTTTACTTAGAGTTTATTTAAATATATCAGAAGCTTTGTGTTCTTCTGTACACGTCGTCCCGTTTCTGCCCCTCCTGTCATGTTGCTGGTCTGCTCCTGTCATCCTGCCACGCCCACTCTGCTCATGCACCTCAATCAGCAATCATGCCATTCACCTGTTCCCTGCCCTACTTAAGCCCCAAGCTCTCACTCCTTCCTTGCTAGATGATTGAGATAGTAGATGTCCAGTGATCACTAGTGATGGGCAAATGAAGCTTTTATGAAGCACTGAACCACTAAATCGGTTCATTTTTTGAAGCTTTAGTTCGTGACATCTCAAGGCAACCAGCAATGCTGCAGTTAAATCAGGCAATCTGATCTTATTGAACACACCCAAATAATTTTAAAGAAGAATGTTAAAGAAGCTGTGTCACTCTGATAGAAAACTGTTTCTGTTATGTAGCAACTTTCTATGCTCTCACTTGGCCTATTTGGTTTTAAAAGTTGATGTTTGCACATTTTATTTTAAAATAAAGATTGACTGTGCATTGTTGTGCACCCAGCTGGCATGGTATTGGTGTGCCTGTGTAACTATGACAGAGTCAGGGTCTTTAACTTTGTTAGAAATAACAATGAAATGACAACGAGAAATCCAGAGTCCCTGTGGAAAACCGCACAAACATTGGGGACTATCAAAGATTTATTGAGGAACATCGGTTTTTCAACAGTGTTAGGACTTAACTCAGTTTCTTTCTTTAATTACTGTATTTATTTTTTCTTTTCTCACATCCTCTACACACTTATAAAATACTGCATGCAAGGGACATATGATGCCGGCATGCATACAAATAAAAAAATGTTTTACTAGTGTGAACAGATGTGGGTACACATTTTGATGATTCATACAGTACACCAGTGGGTGTTCTGATCTGTCCAGTGGTGAATCTGTCACGTCATGTCAAAATAAAATTAGAGTCCATACAGCTTTGACTACAAAAATCAAACATCATTTTACTGTAAAACTGGGGTGTTAAACTCTGCTACAAAATTGGGTAAAATTAATAGTTCAATCCAGGGACCAGTTTCAATAAAATATATAATAAACTCAAGTCAAAAACCTGACTGACTTTCTTTCTTGATTGCAGGTTCATCAACAAGAGTTTGATCGTTCACTGTTCCACTTATTCACATCAAAATCAAACAGATTACTGAAAATGTAAATCTTTTGGGCTTCAAGTTTGGCCAGCTGTCAAGAGAAGTCTGCAGTAAATGAAGTTGTGTTTAAAGCAAAATAAATAATAAATATCTTGCATATAAAACTTCAACTTGAGGGCCAGACAAAATGTTTACAAGAACCATATTTGGCCCTTGGGCCTTGAGTTTGACACATGTGGCACTGCTAGAATTAATAATTTTTATATTGGAATGCCAGCACCACCTTTTTATCATGAGCGAGCAGAATCTAGTTTTTCCACATGTTAGAACGACTTTTCTTCCTAGCTGGCTCCAACGATACAATCTCAACAACACGTACCTACTCTCCCAACACACTGCACACTTATAACGATTTTATAGTGGTGAACGCAACCAAATGAAAAACTGTTGGAACCAGTCACCTGTCAGAATTGAGACGAGGCAGTGCCAGGGAATCAGCCGACTGGACCGCAAACCAGTCAAGTAATTCATTTCAACAATGAAACGGTTTGTGTTTCAGACGCCATGTGTCACGTGACTTCTTCGGCACCAACGCAGGCTCCGAAGCAGCGTTTTAGTGTAATTGTACTTCAGGGTTCAAAACAAGTATCAACGCTTTTTTTATACTGCGATCATGCCACAACCTTGTTTGCCTGCTTTGTTTTGACCTCACACCTGCCTCTTGTGTTCCTCACCTTGCCTGCTCCTTGTCTGCTTTGAACTGACCTCTGACCACAGTGTCAGCTCCTTTCTACTATCATGACTACGTCTCAAGGATTGGATTTGGATCTCTGATCTACCGTGCCTGACCCCTGCTTGTAGTACTGGGCCTCACGTTTGGACGCCCCCTTCAAACTATGCTCTGGGAACCCTGCTTTTCTGCTGCTGTTCACTCACTGAGTGATGTCATCGTCTCCAACTCCCTGAAGAAGCCCCTCCCTCACCTCGACTGTGAAGGTTACTGCCTCTGTAATTCTCTGAATCTTCACAGTAAAACCCAGAGGACTAATCCCCCTCTCTCTAGAGAATGAACCAATCCTTGAACCCAGGCCTCCACCAGCAGCTGCTTATTAAATATTTGAAACCATTTCTGTTATCCGATGTCGTGCTTGAATACAAAAACGCATTCTTGTCACATGTACGTATTGAATTTCTGCTGAGATCATTTCCAACAGGAGGAAAAAGAAACAAAAGATATGTATAAAATTAAGGTATGACTGTTTGGACATTATTAGAAACATCTGATAATAAGCAGAAGGGGAAACACTGGTTTCTATAAATTCTTATTTTGTGCAGATTTGGATACTTCTACATTTAAATATACAATACAATTTTTACCCATCCTGAAAATCTGACCTTGCAAGTAAAATCCTGGTTTAAATCTTCTGCCGTCGAGTGTGGTTCTTTTTGACTAAGTTAAGCAAGAATATTTTTTTCTCGAACATCCACATGCCATGGTGTCTTTGAGCAAGAGACTTTATCCCTAACTGCTCCCCTGGCACTTCCATAGCTACCCATTGCTCCATGGGTGTGTCTCACATGTGATGGGTTAAATGCAGAGCTCAAATCAGAAACATATCATGACAATACATAGCACTTTTACAAACCCGGGGGAGTAAAAAGGACTCCACGAACATTTCCTTCTTTAACGTTTACCCGGCTGACCCCGTCTTGGATGTACCGCTCATTGGTCACTTCTGCCAGAATTCTGCCTTGTTCCTCATGCACAGAAAAGTTGACTATGTGAGGAATTGAAGCATTTGTCGTCTGAAATATTTCGTGCAAGGTGTCTGCTTTCATTGACCAGAGTAACCCCATGGGTTCAACTCCAACATAGCTGCCACTGAGTGAAGGATCTCTGCTGAGATTGACCTCCCCGTTACCATCAGCCCTGTAGGTGGCAGAGGAGCTGAACTTTATTCCAGTATCGTCCGTGGATCTGGCTCTCATGGTGACCACCTGCTTGGACCTCAGCCCAGACACCTTCACCTTAATGGGTTCATCGAACAAACAACTGATGCTGGGCAGCAGCCTCAGTCTGACTTGGTGCGACATCTTTTCTGAAATATAAAGATAATTTATGAATATAACTTTTTTAACTCCATTAATCACAGCAAGGTATAATACTGCTAATACCAATTTAGTGAAGGCAAAACCCTTACTGAATTTATTGATATGTGATTTTGTTAAACCAATACTCACTCGAAGGCAGATGTTTTCTTAAATGGAATGGAAGGAAAACAACAAACGATGTGTATAACACGTCTGTACAGATAAGGGGTTGTAAAAATAATAGAAAACTAATGTAATTCCACAAGGAGGCAAGGTGTGAAAAGCAAAATACTCTGCTGCCTTGCTAAAGTGGGCAGCACGAAAACTAACATTTTAATTCCCAGTTTTTTGTATTACCTAATATTTTGAATTTCTAATACTGTATTTTATTTTTGAGATAAAAAAAATGGGACAAAAGCAATTGTACTCGTGTTGCATCAAGCCTGAAAAGGTGAATAATTACAATATATATATATATATATATATTTTGTCTTGCAAAAATACTACTACTAGTAAAAGCTCCGCAAATAAACAGACGTCCTTGACAGAAAACACCATCTGCTGCCTTTTAGGCCAAAGGTTTTAACAAAGACCTCACATGATCCGTTCGCCTTCAGAATGTGTGTATGGATGACTCTCAGCAACTACCACATGTTTTAGCTCAATATCAGTAAAAATGCTTTATTTAAAACCTTTCGTAGTTGATGTTAATTAGCTGTAGCATCCATGTTAAATTAGGTTGGCTCCACACGGTAACCAGGATTATGAATAAGCAGCTGGTAGGCCCCAGGGCTAAGAAACCCCTCCACCAACCTTATCTCTTAACCCTTGGCAAATAAAAAATGCACAGGACTTGTTTCTGTGTCCATTTATCACTTGAGGTGGTGAGTTTGCCTTTATGTGACTGATATAGAATTAAAAAAATAAATAAATAGTGAGTGTACTCACTATTTTTATTTTTACATCAGTCACATAAAGGCAAACTCACCATCTCAGTGATAACGGACACAGAAACACTTCAAACTGACTCCTTTACAGAGAGAAACTGAAGGTTTGAAGGACACAAATCAAAAGTTAAACAGACTCACCTTTCCTCTAGTCTTGGTTATACATATACTCCTTTGTTGTTTTGATGTTGCTGTTTAATTCCAATAACTAAAGAAGCAGAAACAGCAAATCAGTGACAAATGGTTTGTGCCACCTCCCGCGGTGGTTGATCAAGTTTTAACATTTTCATAAGCTGGTTGAAAACTCTCTGCCACCTTCATATGTTCTACTATGGAGGCTTCGTAAACATGCATGAAGTGATTGACAGACCTGACAAGACATGAAACAATGATTTTAGCTCATCAGGGTCCAGTTCAGGGCAGAGTTGTAGTCTTACACACTTCACTCGCCCACGGCCCAAATGACATAAACCAAAAATCAGCACTAAATCATAACAATCTTCTTAAAATTAACAGTTGTTTACCAGAACAAAAGAATACAATCATTAAATGTGGATTATTGAACCATCAGATTCCCTTCCTCTTTGTTAGTTAATGAACTAACTGGTCATAATGTAATAAATTCATGGGTCACAAAGGCAGATCTTGCCTAGAATGTCAGAACCGTCAGATCATCACCACAAACACCACCAGGTTAAGAAAATAAAAGCTTTATATTTATTCAACCAATACAGTACTTCAAAAACAAGGGGGCGAAGGATCCAACCTATACACAGAACCGTTCACAGGCAGTTAACAATCCAAATTCAACCACAACAACCAACATGCAGGTTAGACGATGCATCAAACTCTTATAAAACCAAACTGATCCTCACCCCAAACTAACAGGAAAGGTAAAATGAGTTCATATTGCTCAACGAGCCGGCGAGACCCCTACCACTGAGCTCGTGATGTCGTCCAACACCCCGAGGACTGACTTAGCTGGACGCCGACCAAACCTCCTGGACTGGCTCCACACCCAATCAGAACGCCCACAGGAACAAGAGAGCAAGGTGTTGGCTGCACCCAGCTAAATGAAGCCCAGCTGTTGCATTGTTCAGCCAGGTAAATGGGAGGTAACATTAAAAACTTGGTGGAAATAAGTTTTGAACAGAAGTGATTTATTTGACCAGTGGAACAAAAAATTAAACCAAAGGAAGTACTTTTAAATTACTAATTACCAAGGATATTTTTACACATATAACTTCTAACAATGGCAATAGCACACTTTTATGTCAAACAATTGTAAATATTACAAATCTCTTGATAAACTAGAAGTACTCAAAGTTGATTAACAACTAAAGTAGAATAAAAGTAACCGATACAACCCTTTTTTTTTAAAAAACAGTAAATGATCAAAAGCAAATCAAAATTAATATTTGAATACGGCTTCAGAACCTTACGCAACATCTATCAATCATCTCGCACAGCAGGAATGAACTTTTTAACCAAAGCCAAACATTTCATGGACAAACCGACACCCAAACTGATCTGTCTAAATTAGAGCTGCCCTGACTGGCAGGAGTGCTGGGTTGAAATAGACAGGCCTCTTCTGTGTTTGGAGGAACAGGAGGTGAAGAATCCAACCAGGATGCAGATGGATGTTCATCGGGAGGAGTCAGGCGATCTCCCAGTGTGAGATGGAGGTCTCAGATGTCAACTTTCAACAACTTGTAATGCAGTTTTAGGCCTGATACTGTCATTTTCACACCAATCAGGAATTTTATCCATGTGACCAGAGTGGCCCATCTGTGTCAGACAGACAAAGACCCTAACGAACCCCTTTGTGAAGAGTGATAGGGCAGTCTGCATATGCGTCTACTGTATTTTTCATACATAAGGTGCATCGGATTATAAGGTGCACTAAGCAAAACAGTCAGATAAGTGAAACTTTACATTCTCAACATTGTTCAGTTGTACCGCATACTTTGGTTCGAGGTCAGTAAGCACAACTAGAATTAATACATAGGCTCACTGTTGATTTTTGAGAAAATTAAAGGATTTTAAGTGTGCCTTATAGTCCGAAAAATAGGGTACTTTATAACTCAATCCCCACACGCTCTGTTCTTTGGATTGAGAAAGCTCCTCGGATGAGAAGCGGAACGTCTTCTGTTGCAAATAAAGTCCCAGTTGTTTTTTTGTCTTGAACTTTTTGTGAATTCACCTTAAGTGTTTTTTTTTTTTTTTTTTAAATCGCCCCAACTGATGCAAATGACACTCTCCCTACAAAAGGGAGCTGCCACAACCACTGGAAGCTCTACTCTGTTTGAGACCAGTTTATTCAGTTTGCTGCTCCTCTGCTGATTACACACACCTGTCCCTGATTATTCTTTTGAGTATTTGCCCTTCCCTCTTTCTCATCCAAAATGGAAATCATAAAAGCCTTTTACTTGTTGTAAACCAGGCCCTTATTCTCAGTTTTTGCCTGAATTCTCATATTTATTTTTTATATGAATTATTGACTACTGATAGTCATAATAATAATAATGGGTGATTTCAATATTCATGTAGATGTTGAAAGTGATAGCTCAAGCACAACCTTTAAAATTTTAATAAAATCAGTGTTTTTTTTTATTCATTTCATTAAAATCAAGTCAACAACTCAAAAAAATAAAAACATACATTCAAAATAAAATGAAAAGCAGCAGATGAAGAATAATCTTATAATCTCTGCCCCTTTTTACCCAAATATACTCACAACAATAATTTCCAAAGAACAAAGTTAACTGCATCACCAAATTAAAGACTACATCAACTCAAACAACGATTCAGTAAATTCTTATGCTATTTTTCATATTCTTAAAAAAAATAACTTTTAACAATCTCTTAAATATATACTATACTTTTATCTGAACTCATGCAGTGCCTCTGTGCGTTGTCTCTGGACATGCTCACCGCCCTTACATTCTCTCCCCCCTCCACCACACACACACATGGAATGTCCGCGTCATTATATGCTCATGTGTGAGGCTTTTTTTTTTTTTTTCATTTTCATACTTTTAATCTTCAGCCAAAGACTGTGAGCATGTTAGGAATTTTTTTTTTTTTTTGCCTCCAAAACCTTTGTCGTCACTTTCAGCACTTACTTTCCAAACAGGTCTCGCTTGTAAATGAGTCTTTGAGGCTCAGTGTGATTTGCCTGTTTAAATAAAGGTTGAATGAGTGTATATGTGGCAAATACTCTCAACTACGTGAGCCTTGAAAAGTAAAGAGCTGAAAAATGAGGCTATGAAATGTGGAATGGTCTTGGGACAGGATGGTTCCAACTCCTACAGTATAACCAACAGTGACAGAAATGGGCTCAAATTACTGTGTGCACAGGGATTGGGTCAAACAGGACGGAGAGTCAGTCACCGCCAGGTTCTGTGTTGGAGAGAGGCTGATTTCTAAGCCAGGTTTAGCCTCCTACGATCCCAGCAGCCCAAAAGTCATGCCCCCCATGGGACTAAACGGGGAAGGAGGAAACAAAATCAGCTGTCACTCGCCCTCCTCTTCTGATCCGTTGGTCTCATGTGACATTCCTCTCATCTTCCAGGGCCTCGCTGCTCGTGGCTTTGGCTTTTCCACAGAAGAGGGCGAAACAAAGAGCTGAGAAACACGGAAGCGCAAACATTTTCGATCGATCTGAAGTCGGAACATCAAACAGGGAAAGCAGGTGAAACCCTGACAGCGGTGAGTTGAGTGTCTGCTGGGGATTTCCACGTTTGGAACCAGCCTTGAAAAGAGATCAATGCGCCCGCCTCCACCACCACCTCCACACCAGCTTACAACTGCTGCAATGTGGAGGTGAAGCCTTCTTGGTGCTTCGTCCAAACGTGGCTTTCAGTATCCGCAGGTTTCCAGCTCCTTTTTTTGAAATCCAGATTACAGCCTCTATCTGCTGTGGTAGACAATGCAGAGGAGCTCCTGCTCTGCTCCAACAGCTGCACGGCAGCTCCAGATGTAAGTACGGCCCTTTGGTTTCTAAGATTTATGTTTGCGGTGGTGCTTGTCTGTAGTTTCATGCTGGAGACAGACTGATTAAACTGCCGACTGATATAATAAACCTTCTACGGCACCTTCCACAGGATAGAAACCACCGTAAGGCGCTTCGCTGCACAAAATGTAAAACGCCTAAAACAGAAAACACAAACAATACAACAACAAGCGAAAACAATACATTGTACGGCCCATGTCTAAAGTAACAAGAGTGTTTGGCTGCTTATTTAAAGAATCAGCCGAAGCAAGGCAGCACGTTCTGCAGGAGCCACGGCTTTCAAAGGTCCATCTCCTCTGGTCATCAGTCTGTCCTGAGGACCTCAGACTGTGAGAACGGCTGTGCAGATTTAAAAGGTCAAGCGTGGAAGCTGAAGGTCGACTGCACGAGGCTCTGATCGTCATGAATGAAATTTGAAAACTGAAGGTGTCCTGATGCACGCTCAATGATCCAGGTAGACTCCAGCCAGCCATCAGGTGAAAAGGAGGAACCCAGACCCAGACCAGTGGTCGTTCCATACGTTGCAGGAGTTTCAGAGAAACTGAGACGTTTATTTTCTAAACACAACGTCCCAGTGGCTTTTAAACCCACAAAATACATTTCTGGTATTGTATTACTGGTCCATCACAAAGATCCAGTCCCC
>JARVGS010001968.1:32173301-32184012 GCA_031762315.1 Hypsolebias antenori | reverse complement strand
AAAATGTTTGCAGGAAATGCAATTCCTCTAGTTAAATTTGTTTTAAATGCTATTTTAGTTTTAAAGTGATAATGCTGACTGAGCTTTTAATGACCTAACAGTGATAAATGATAACTTTTTTAATTCCTGCACACAGAAGTGAGTGTGAAGTGCAAAAAAAAACGCCATTTTCTCACCTGAGAGAGAGGATTTCTGCTCATCTTGCAACACTGCCTCCTCAGCGCACTGCTGTGACTGAGTGACCTCCTGATTGTTCTCCTTGTCTCCCTGCGATACTGCGTGGAGCTCATCCACTTCCTTTCCCTCCCCTTCTGCTTCCCCCTCCCCAGAGTCAGTACTCTGGATGCTCAGGCGCCTCACTCGGCAAATGACGTCCACCTCCCTCATCCTGGCAATCCGCTCAGCAGCCACGTGAGCTGGAGAAATTGCCAGTTTGTTCTGCAATGCTTCTATTCGCTGGGAGGGGCCTCTGGTCCTCCTCTCCCCCTCCAAGCTTAGAGATAACCTTCGGTCCAGGTTTGGGGGAACTGAGAGTGGCAGTCTATCCGGTGGAAACTCAGGCAACCCTGTATGGTCTCGGCTCAGATGAGTTCGTAGACCAAACCGAAGTTCCGGGACAGAAACAGACTTTTTCTCTATTTCTTTCCTGCCTCTGGGCAAAGTGTTGCTTTGTACCTCACATTTTGCTACAAATTTATTTTTGCCAGTATCAGGTGTTTCTCCTGAACTGTTTCGTTCCTCTTCTAAATCTACTTTTTTAGTTACGGTTTCATTAACACGCAGTTCCTCTGTGACTTCTGAGTTCGCAAACTGATCGGTTGGTAATATTGTGGATGCAGAGGAAGGGTCATCAGTAGATCCATCTTCAGGTCCGCTCTCAGCAGGTTTATCCATGCACGAACTGTTGGAGTTTTCCGCGAGAGCATTTTCTGTTTGTTCACCGTCTCCTTGCGTCAATGAGTGCTGCTCCACTGTCTCTGCACACGGCTCAGGCCCTGACTGATTTAAACTCGAGTCATTTTGCTCCTCGGTCTTTGAGTCTTCTGAAGGACTTTCTAAGGCAGCACATTGTGGTGGACTTCCATTTTGATTGGTTGAGCTGTCTGAGCTGTTCTCCTCATGAAGTGGAGGCAGCGGACCCTGTCTCATCTGATTCTCAAGCTCCCGTTTACAAATAGGACACTCATCTTCAGAATCAACACCAAGATCTTGAGGTGGTTCCATGTCATTGGGTCTAGAATTCCCTCCAGATGGTCTATTCGCATCGGTCGTGTCTTTAGATTGACGCAAAGTCTGGCATATGTCCTCGTAATCTGGAGGACTAGTAAGCGTAGAGGCATCCTGCATGGGCTGTCGATCTGCCCATGGGACCTCAGCTGATGTGCTGTTCGTGGTTGGGCTGAAGTCACAAAGCGGCGTCTCAATAGGCTCGTCTGGCAAGTCTAGTTTCACTGTCCTGCCATCGTTGCTCCTTCTACGTGAAAGGTGTGAAACAACCCTGTATTCTCTGAATCCTGTCTCTCTTGGTGGGACTGGGAGCTCTTCTCTGAGCTGTTTGCTGAAGGTTACTGACTTTGTTGCAGGCCTGGAGAAGGCGCTCTTCACTTCTCTGTATTCTGGATCAACAGACCAGCTTACAGCACTGCGCCTAAGGCTGCTGGGCTTGTTAAGAGGTTCTGATGTCAGTCGGATTTTGATACGCTCAGGTATTTGAACTGAGCCATTGGGGACTTTATTGCCGGCAGTGCCTAGCTCCAAGATGTCTTTGTAGGCCTCGTTGAGGTCCTCTATGCACTTGTCAACACTTGGTTGTTTGCTGACCTGCTGCTGCTGTTGATCCTGAATTTCTTTTTTGATGGTCTCCAGTTCTTTGACAGCATCCCACGGTCTTTGTACTGTGGGTTTAATTAAAAATGGTTCAAATGGCTCTTGCCCACTGTTTGCTGGTTCATCCTCCTCCACATTTCCTGAGGGTGGTACTGCTGGCGACTGAGGTGTACTGTTCATCTGGCTGGAGAAGGTGGAGGTCAGAGAGAAGGCGCTGTTGCTTGACAGTTTCAGGCTTTTGACTCCCTTGATTGGAAAAGTGAAGGCAGCACCCACTAAACTACTGTCCGTAGCAACGTCAGTGTCAGGAGGGACAGGGTCTTCTTGTGCTTCCTTGTTCTCAGGGCTGGGTTTTCGAGCTTCTGGGCTGGTTTGTGTCTCCTGATCTCTATACTGGTTTGCAGGCCATGTTCCTGACAGCTTCAGCTCCTTGTAATGATTTATCTTAGGGGGTCGACAGGGTAGTTTTTTAAACATTTTGCTGCTTGCTCTGCTGCTTGTTTTGCTGCTTGCTATGCTACCAGTTAGAGCCTGCAGCTCAGCTTCAGCTGATGATGTGCTTTGGAGGCTTTGGTTAGTTAAATGGCCAGTTTTGTTGTCGCTAGGACTGCCTGCAGGGTCTGGTGACTTTTCATTGTTGTTATTCTGGTCACGGATCATTACAGTGGGCTGAGGAGTAACAGGGACAGACACTAAACAAAAAATGGTTTCGCTGAGTCTCTTTTTCAGATTTTTGGACTTTTCTTTCTCTGGTGGTTCATGTTGTTCCACTTTCTTTACCTCTGTTGTTGTTGTTGTTGTTGTTGTTTTTTCAGAGACACCCTGGTCAACCGGTTTGCATGGAGGTGGTGGTGGTTTACCGAGAAAAGATGAAGGAAAAATATGACTACGAGTATGTTCAGGACCTACACTTTCACTTTTTTTAATACCCCTGATGCACCGTCGATTACTGCTGTCATTGTCATTGAGAGCTGTTTTGTTAGTTTCAGTGTTGGGAGCTGGCCCCTGTTGGGGAGGAAAGGCACTATCAAGGGTAGATTGTCCTAAAGTCTTAGCAGGTGGAATCTCCTTGTTGATGTTTCGGATCTTGTCTGAGTCAGTGAGAGAAGTCCCACTAGGCCCTCCTGAGATTTGCTTTACTCTTGGGTCTTCAATGGGTAACTGACGAGCCAGACTGGGTTGTTCTTCCAGTGAATGTACCTGTTTTCGATAGGACGTACTACGTTCCTGATAATGTTCCAACCACAAGCCACTTGCCTGTCTGGAAAGCCACCTTCCAGGATCTGAGATGGGCATTTGCAAAGCTTCTGCCCTCCATCTTAAGTTTGCCAATTCGTTGCGATGGAATGAAACTCCTCTTGGGGGTGGGGCTCTTTTATATGAAGGGGGTGGAATGTAGCCAGGAGGCTCCATTCCAGTGAGGGCAGAGTGTTGTGCGAAATAGTCATGTCTCAGCTCCCTAACCCTTGGATAATAGATGGATCTGTCTTTTTGTTTGGCACCCTGTTCTATGGCAAGCATTTCTGCGCTACCCCTTGTCTGCTGGTGTATCTCATATGATGGCGGCTTTAAAGGCCTACTGAACCTGGGCTTTGGTAAAAGTGCAACATGGCTGCTCGGGCCAACATTCCTACCCCAACCATTTCTTCCACCACCATAAACATACCTACTATAAGGCCCAGAGAAAACAGTGCTATTTAACCTTTGCCTATCCGGTAGGCTAGGTCTTGATGGCACAAGCTCTCTGCAGTCGTTTCCATCGGGCAACAAAACTCTAGGTAGTGACTGAGACTTTGCTTTAGTTCTGGGGTGGAAAAAACCCTCAGGTGTCCGCAGGCGGTACTGGTCCTTAGCCCACCTTTCCCCATCCCCATCTGACAGCTGCCTTCCCATGCCCACAGCAGGCCTCCACTCCTCTGTACCCAGACTTTGGCACTTCCTCTCCTCAGTCACCCTTAGCTGACCAGGGCCTGCATCTGGGTCTCTTAACCAAGAAATGTCCTCCCATAGTTGCTGTGCTTGTCTTTCTGCCCTGTATTCCTCTGCTGTCATCAGGGCTTGTGGCCTCCATGCTCCAGCCGAGGCCCTTAGTTCCCTGCCGTCCGCGTAGTCCAGCAGGATGCTGAAGTCCTGGCCTCGCCTCCGCCAGTAGGAAATATCCCGTTCATCATAGCTTAGTGGCTCAGAGTAAGTCAGACTGGGAACATCATAGAACCTGCAACGAAAAAAATGATTAGTTTAAATTAGTTTCAGCTTCACAGGGAGTCTAATGTATGACATTTTGTTTCATCCTTGCAAAGCTTTCACAATCACTTTTATGTCAGTTTCATTCTTTTTTTTTTTTTTTTTTTAAGAAAATTGGCACATGTGAGAACCACCCATAAAATTTTAATGACAACATACCAATCCCTGAGGTTTTATCATTGTTAAAGATGAAAAATGACATGTCCAAGTCAGCAGCGAGCAAGCGTTTTGGCGATGGCTGTATTGGCTTTTACAACACAACTTAATCAAGACAAGCCAGCACACACGAGACAGATGTGCTTGAGTCAGCATCTTCAGAGTTCTTTAAAGACATCATGAAATTGTGATGCTACTGCAATATGATCTGCATAATAAATTGTGCTGACCCTGTCTTGAAAACTGGTCATCTGGCCAGTGACTGTGGGTCTTAAAAGCTCCGTACGGTAAATCTATCATCTTGCCTGATCTGATGTAAAATCAAAAGTGCCTTTTATTTATGTATTTATTCAATCACATAACTGAGTTTGAAATAAATCACAGCTCCTTGAAGAAAAACAGTAGTTACGTACACATTAAGCAGTAACAGTCAGTTGTTCAGTTTTTAATAGATTTTAACGTAACATTTAAAAAAGATATTTATCTTTGATTGATACTGGGACTAAAAAAAAAAAATCTCACAAGCTTTTCTGTAACTTTATTCAGAAAAAAATGATGTAACTAATATGAGGTGGCAATTATGTGACAAATTAAAATACTGTTTCCACAATGAAGCAGGAGATCTTGCATCCTTGTTTTATCGGTTGTGGTGCCATTTATAAAAAAGCACATATATTATTAAAACTAGCATTCTTTGAAGGAATGCATATGCCAAAAATTTAAACTTGAACTCTAGTGTAACCTTTTATTATTCAAAGTATGCCATTGAGAAAAACCCTCGCTACAACAACACCAAAGTTTTGCGAAACATCTGTAAAATTAACTGATTTATCGTTAGGTTTGTGTTTGTCAAGGTGTCTGTGGCAGCCATTTAAATCAAATTGACATCAAAAGTGAAGTAGTTGTACAGTAAATGTACATGCAGAGATAACTTTCTGAGAGTTTCATTAAAATCTGCTTTGTGGTTTATGAGATATTTTGTTGACAAACAGGAAAACGGTGCACATACAGTACACAGAGAATGTGACATGATTATCCCGATTTCATTTGTTTCTTTTAAAGAAAAGCATTTTTTTTGTTCAGTTGCACTGAAACAACTTAAACTTAAAATTCTTCAAATAATAAAATCTTTTTTTGAACATATCATCGCCGGGTCCTCCCATCCTGAGGATATTTTATACATTATTCTGCAATTTTTTTTATTTCTTTTTAAAACTTAAAAAAAAAAGACTAAATGAAAGGTTGCATTTTCCTCACTGTGCAAAAGATAAAACCCTTATTTGGCTGGAGCGTCCTCAAACAGCTGCATTGCACAAAAGCCCTGTTAGTCAATGTACTCCTTCATTTAAGCAGCAGAGTCAATGGATCATCCTCAGCAGCATATGCTACTGTATGGCTGAGGGGAGCTGCGCCGTGCACACTTGCCCAGCAACATGCTTACATCACGGAGCACGTGCTGAGTGTGATTCAGTGTGCCACTGTTTACAGTGGAGTGATTACACGCCCGTCTTCAGGCATGTTCCTCCAGTTTGCTCACCAACTAATGCTGCTGTTTGCATCTGTCTGCCGGCTGGAGGCTGCGAGAACTAAATCGGAGCAGGAGTGGGCTCAAGCCACGTCTCCGTGCGGGCATCTAAACAACTTGAGCCACCTTTCATATTCCCTCATCCTCCAGTTTAAGATGCGTCCGTGGTGCTGCTGCAGCCTCTCTTCTGCAGCTCTGTCAGGAGGGGAAGAGAAGTAGGAAGAGAGGAAGAAGACAGAAAAAAATCCGGCGCAGTGCAGACTCAGTTTTGCATGCAATACCAAAAGGGCCCCAGTGAGGAGAGGTTAGGGAGGAAAAAAGAGAAGGTAAAAGGGTGTGGGGGGGCTGCAAAGGAGAGGAGAAAAGCACTCACCCGCTGTCTGTTGCGAGAGAATCACCCAAGAGCGGAACATCACCTAGGATACCAATGCCGACTTCTTTTCTCCTTGGGTTCCTTTCCCCGCTCTCGTTGTCTGCAGGGAACGCCTTCACCAGAGCCTGCCTGGTGCCGTAGATGCCTGTGATAGACGAGGGCCCCTTGTCCGCCTCGTACCCGTTCAGCGTCCCCCGGCCAGCCCTGTTCTCCACAAGTTCGCGTTGGCAGTCGGCAGGGCGCTTGTCGTAAGGCGTGGCAGACGGAGGCCCACTCTTGGGCAGTTTGTATCCGTGGGAAATGAGGAGGTCCTCCACGCTGTACATGGCGGCGTCTCTCTCACTTCGGGGCGGGAGGGCAAAGGTGGGTGTGTTGCCTTATGCGCAGTGCTGCTGGTGGAAGCTGGAGCACGGATGCTCAGCGGAGGCCATTACTGGGGAGAGAGCAGGGAGGCAACTTGTAATAGCATGCAGCAAAACCAAAGCAGTGTTTAAAAGACGGCAGCGGATGCTAGGAAAGCGTGTTTGTTTGTTGACAGTGGCTCACGCTCTGCCAAATGCGTGTTTAAAAAAAAAAATTAAGGTTTTCATGGCTTTGTAAGAAATCAGACTTAAAAATGTTATTCTGAGCAGTTTGAAAGAATTTACCCGATATGTAATTCTAAAATGCAGGTACACACTGAATGTAAACAAAACACTCAGATGAATCAACCAGAAACCACGTGGAGGCTTGAGTCACATGGATGAACGACATTAGGCAGGTAGTTTGTGTAGATAAGCAAACGTGGAGTAATCGGACATCCGGAGAACTTGGAAATAGATAAGACTTAATCTGCTGCTAAAAACAGATACGAGAAAAACAAGGAAGACGACTGTCAAGAAGAGATATCAGGGCTCAAGCAGGGACTCGATGCAGACTTTTTAAAATCTGCTGGACCAGGAAGTTCCCTGTTCAATATGAGAAATAACGTTCTGCAAATTCAATTTACTTTATTAATCACCACAATTCATGCTCAGTAATCCAGGTATAAAATCCAACGGTGTTCAGTCAGGTCTGGATGGTTTCTGTTCTTTGCTGAGACGTTTCATCCTTCATCCAAAGGACTTCCTCAAACTGAGGAGCCACCAAACAAAACTGATTCCTCCAAACAGCAAACTCCATAGTGGAAAACACTTTGGCATGACTGTCTCAGGGGAGTTGACGGGGGAGAGGGCGGGCCCCGGAGTCCAATTTTTTTTTCCACCATGCTGTTTGGGGGGGAATCAGTTTTGTTTGGTGGCATCTCAGATTGAGGAAGTCCCTTGGATGAAGGATGAAGCGTCTCAGCAAAACCAAAAACGAACCCGTCCAGATGACCTGACTGAACATTGTTGTACTTTGTTTGATTTTTTTTTAAACCAGTTTAAGCCTTTTTCTAAGTCCAGAAGCCAGACAACTTTATAACCAAACACTGTGCCTTCGTTCTAAAACACCTTAAACGGACGTTCCACTACAAAACTTAATTAAACGATCAGCACAGTCAAGTTCTATTTGACAAATACTCAATTTTATCTCCTTACATGGACGACATCTCCACAAATTACATGAAGAGAGCACGGAGCTGGGTGAGATGTGGTCTAAAGAGAGTAGTTCTGAAGGAGGTTTTAATGGTCTCTGTGGATATTCAAAAAGATGTCTAGAGATGGGGGGGGGTGCAGGACGGCTGATCGGCTGACAGATGGAGGGGACAACTGGAAGACGATCGGAGACTTTGACACTGTGAGGCTGGAGCAGTGCAGAGAAACATGGAGAGCTTTAAAAGTGAATATAATCTTAAATTCAACGTGACGCTGGACGTATTTGAGAACAAGACTTTTGTGTTCAGTCGGCAGGCAGCGGAGTTCTGGACCGGTTAAAGTTATTGGATTAATTTGTGGCGTACGCCAAAGAGAAGAGATTTGCAATGATCAGTATGAGCGGCAACAACAATGTGAACAAGATTAAATGTGCTGAAAGATTTGGGCGTACAGAACAAACGAGATAATCTTTGTTTTACAGGAGAAAACCTGACAATTATCATAAAAATGATTACACTTCTTCACACAACGAGAGGGACTGACTGTGGAGTCGTCAGTAATAATAAAGTAACAGAAACAATTAGATGGGGTGGACTTAAAGAGAACATATATAAAATAATATATGATAAATAGAAGGAGCTCCAGAACTCAGCCCTGGGGATCACCACTAATTTAGGGCAGTTGTGACCAGAAACCTTTAATTTACTTTAAGCTGCTTGTGTTGAACGCTGATATTAACATAATGAGCAGACATGAAGTTCAGAAAACATAATGTTTAGTGTCAAAGTTCATGCTCAATCATCCTGGTAAAAAATCCAATAATGTTCTGTCAGGTCATCTGGACAGTTTCTTTTTGTGGAAAGACGTTTCGCCCTCTATCCGTAGGGCTTCATCAGTCTGAGGAGTCCCAAGTGAACTGTTTCTCCACTAAGCAGTGCGCTCCTTTAGTGGACCAACAAGTTTTCTGGTGATAAGATGGTTGTCCTGCTCTCCATTGATTCCTCCCAGGCAGGCAGCCACATCCAAAGTGGTTCAGTGTGGGAATTTTTTTGCAACGTGTTCCTTCTAAAATGCATAATTTCAATGTAAGTTTGTTATTTTTTTATGACCAAACAGCATCAAACGTGGAATAAAATCACTGGGCAAAGAGAAACGACTTCAGATGTGTGTAACTCCTTAAAGATCATTACTGTGCATCTAACTAACAGAAACGAAACTCAGATGAAGCTCAAAAACTCGGTGTGGAAACGTGCTTTGTGCAGCCACCCATCCAGGCTGCCACACTGTAAAGTTTGCAGACGATACAGCGGTGGTGGAACGCATCACAAACAACGATGAGTCCAGCTACAGGCAGGAGGTGGAACACCTGGAGAGATGCTGCAGGAAGAACAACCTTCACGTCAATGCGAAGAAGACAAAGGAGATGATTTGGCCATTAGTGCTTAGTGTATTTTTAGTTTAACATATTTCTTCTTTTCCTTTTTACATTTTATTGTTGGATGTAACGGGGACCCTAGTGTACACAATTTCATTCCACCACATGCGATGGAATGGCAAATAAAGAAACTTTGACTCTGTGTTTCGCTCGGGGATCCAGCGAGCGTGGACGTTTTTATGACCTTTAACACACGCAAATGTTTAAAAAACCCAAATGTTTGCATCTCGCACTGAACCTGCACGTTGTCTTATTTGATAGTGGACATTAAAAATATGCTGCATATTAAAAAATATATATCCAATAGTAATTGTTTCCCTATTTATCTGATGAATAATAGATAGAGCTCTAAATTTTCTGCAACAAGTAGAAAAGAAAAGACAAATGTTTTATGAGCGCCTGATTCTTTTCTGAGTGCACGTTAGTTGTTGATATATGACTGCAGACGCAGGCCTGCCCGTCTGATTTATTAATTAGTGGTGTTAGCGGTGTGTCCTGGCTGGAGATGACAGTGGATGTCTTACATCGATCAAAGGCTTTGCACACGTTAGCGTTTTAGCAAATCATCAAGAGATTAAACAGTGGATTTGTTTTCATTTTCCATCAGAAACGTGACACCAAGACGATGTTGAATCGAAGGCTATATATTGTGTTAAAGCAGACGCCACAGATCAGTTGAGGTTTGTGTGAAAGTGTCAGGATTGGTCCTCTGCACACCACAAGCACCAGTTCCATCAATGTAATGGAATATGGCAATTTGTGGGAGACGTCCGTGCGATGAAACTTATCTGAACCTGATGCAGGGACGTGCAGACGGTTTCATGTCTGTCTCCTAAGTCTGGAGACATTAAACGCCACATCGTCTGCCTTGAGTCTCGGTGCGTTCATGTTCCTGCTGTCACGGTGTGCACTGGTGTCACTCATCATTCTTCATTTTTGAGATTAGTGGAACTGGCGTATTTCAAAAATTGTTAAATATTTAAGTGTGGCTGTTGAATGTTACTAACGTAAATTAAAAGCTTAGCATTCCTCGAAGGAATGAATGTTGCAAAAAAGAAAAAACTTCCCATGGTACGCTGGAGCAGTGGCGCCTCCAGGATTTTTAAATGGGGTGGCCATGTGGGTGGCCACTGAAAATCCTGGGGTGGCATTACAAATCCAAATGAAGATTGGAATGTGAGGATTTGTGTTTTCTAGTGTGTGACTCCCTCTTGTGGTCTGTCCTCAGTTGTTCTCATGTAATCAGCTCCTGCCTTCTCCACCTGTGGTCCTGCCCAGGTGTTTGTCATTGTCTGTCATTAGCGTCACTGTTTAAGTCTGCGTCTCTGTGTTCTTTGTTGTGTGAGTCCTGGTTGTGCCTCCCTCTGTGTCCCCTAAGTTCATTTAAGTTTGCTGCCACGTCAGCTTTTCGCTTTGTTTACAGGAATAAACTATTTCTTATTGTAAATCCAGAGTTCTCTGAGTCCTGCCTGCAAATGGGTTCTAAACACAGCAAAAAATATCCAGAGATTTGTTGTGTTGTCATTTTTTATTTATTTATGTATTTATTTATTTATTTATTTATTTATTTCATTCAACCTTTATTTATACAGGCT
>JARVGS010001968.1:32127906-32139792 GCA_031762315.1 Hypsolebias antenori | reverse complement strand
CTAATTAAAAGTAGGTAGCCAAATGCTTAAACTAGCAAAGGCCAGCTAAAAGGTGCAAAACACTAGCTGAAAGCTAAATGTGACAATGGTTAGCTATAAGCTAAAAGACTAGCCAGAAAAGACAAAAGGCTAATTAAAAGTAGGTAGCCAAATGCTTAAACTAGCAAAGGCCAGCTAAAAGGTGCAAAACACTAGCTGAAAGCTAACTGTGACAATGGTTAGTTATAAGCTAAAAGACTAGCCAGAAAAGACAAAAGGCTAATTAAAAGTATGAAAATAGTAGCCAAATGCTTAAACTAGCAAAGGCCAGCTAAAAGGTGCAAAACACTGAAAAGAGCATGTTAGTAATACGCTAAGAGCAGCAAAATAAAGATATAGGAGCAAAACACTAGATAATAGCTAAAAGTAGCATGCTTAGTGAAAAGTAGCAAAAAGCTAGTTAAAAAATGAAGGTTAGTTGAAGGTAGCAATAGCTAAAGTTAAAGGTAGAAAAACATTAGCTAAAACAATCCAAAAGTTTGCTAAAAGCTAAATGCATGAAGCAAACATCTAAAAGAATTAAAAAAAAATCTAGCTAAAAGTAACAAAGGGTTAGTTAAAATAGCAACAGTCGGTTTATTTATATAGTGTCAATTCACAACAAAGTTGTCTCAGGGCACTTTACAGAAACATTCACATAGAACTACATAAAAAAGCCAGTTATTAAAGTTCTCTATCTAAGGAAACTCGTTGAATCTTCACTTCATCACAGTCCCTGATCAAGCACAATGGCAACACATGAAAGCTACACAAAACAGAATGTAATAAAAGGCAAATTAAAAGAAGCACACTAGGTCACACTTGCCTAAAACTAAACACAGCAAAAGTGACACAGAATGTTGTTATTATTTTATTTTATTTTTGTAATGGACCTTTACATATTTGTCAGGTAAATGATCCTTTGTTACATTTTCTCACTCTTTGTAGAAACAGCATTTCACACTTAAATATTGGCTTTAAAAGTACTCTTGTTCCTCTTCTGCTTCATGTCCATTCAATGTCCTTCATTTCATCTTCAGAAACTTGGCAGTCCTATCAAAACATCAGTAAAATAGTTCCCCTGCAGTTCTCCCGCCCGCCTCCAGGCGGCGGTGCAGATTTTCACCGCGGACGTTGTTCAGCCTCTTTCTCCAAGATGTCGGTTTTCGGGCCAGTGGTGAAAATTCACCCCGTCGTTCTCGCTTCTATCTGTGACTCGTACGAGCGACGGAATGAGGGAGCAAGTCGAGTGATCGGAACCCTGTTGGGTGAGCAGAAAGCTGACACGTGTCTCTTTGGAGCGGACACGAACCCTCGTGATTAAGATGCTGACAGGATGTGGCTAGTAGCGTTAGCTCGCATGCTAACGCACGTTGGCTTAGTTTTGAGCCTGATACGAACCCGCAGCGGTAACATCTGTTTCTGTATTCAGACGTCAAGTCATCGGATCACTCATTTGTAACATTTGTCTCTTTTAGGCACTATTGACAAGCACTCTATCGAAGTGACCAACTGCTTCTCTGTTCCTCACAATGAGTCTGAAGATGAGGCAAGTCAACACTTCTCTGATCTGATGCATGTCTGCAAGTAGGCTTAGAAGTTGGAGCTACACTGAAAAATGTGCAGCAATCACTATCCGCCTAAAAAATTACCGTAATAAATAACAAAGTGGGACTAATAGTGAAATAATAACACAGAAACAAAACATAGGTTACACATGTCCAGTGTTGTTTTAAGCTAGCACTACTAGAATGTGATGTAACAACTGTTTGTGTCAAACTCAAGGCCCGGAGGCCAAATGTGGCCCTCCTTAATATCTTATCTGGTCCCCGAGATGTTATTTTAATTATAAAATACTTGTCACTTTCATTTTTTTCAGTAATCTTTTATAATGATGTCAAAAATGTAACAGAAACTGTCAAATGGGACCAATCAAACTCTTGTTGAGGAACCTGCAACCAAGATAAGATGTTGAGTATCTAACTTGACTTATTATAGATTCTGAAATTGACCCTTAGTTTGAATTATTATTTTTTTTAGCTCCCTTTTGTAAGTGGATTTGACACCCCTGGTTTACAGTGTTGTAAAAGTTTTAAATAGTGATTAAAGAAAGAGACTAGTGCAGGACTATTCTGCTAAATTGCTCAGTGGGCCACAGTTACTGAAAACTAAGAGCTCCAGGAGCCGGACGGACACCCAGCAGTTTTATCATTAATAAGTTTGTTTTATGATTTTAAATCTATAGTTTTATTTCTAAATAAACCCATTGTTGGGTCGAACTGAGCCCACCCTTGGGCCTGATTTGGCCCCTGGGCCGGTAGTTCAATAGCCCTGGACTAGTGGATGTCGAGTACCCCCTCTGAAATGATTTTGCTGAAATGTACTGTCTAAGCTTTAGCTGAGTTGAGGCTAAAAGAAGCCGAACACTTCATCCATTAGCTTTACCCGCTTCTTCCCTTTGGTGTCATGGAGGTCACTAGTGCCCATATCCAGCAGTCACTGTGCAACAAGTGGGGGACGCCCTGGACAGGTTGCAACTCCCATCCCAGGAACACACAGAGACAAACAAGTTTAACAGCCATTCACTCTCTCATTCACATCTAGGGACGATTTAGTCACCAATCAGCCTAACATGCATGTTTTTACCTGTGGGAGGAAACCGGAGTACCCATGGAAAACCCATGCATGCACAGAGAGAACATGCAGCAGCTCTACCAACTGCGCCACCGTGCCACTCAAGCTGGGCAGTAGCTAAAATCAAGTCAAGGGTTTATTAATCACAAATATAAAGTAAGACATGGAGTGAAATGGGAGAGTCACTCTATAACAACAAGATTGATTTGACATTTTTTTAAAAATATACAAATTAGTACAAATGTGTTCATAACATGTTGAGTGATAAAAGCAATAAACACCGCTATGAGCTAAAACGTAAACATATCCAGGGTAGAAGCTTAAAGAAGGAGGATATCGTCTAAAAAGCAAGACTTCAGGTCTCTCTTGTAAATGAGTCCCCGAGGCTCAGTGGGATTAATCTGTATAAATCAAGGTCGAATGAAAGACAAAAGACGTACATGCTAGCTAAAATTTGCAACATGCTAGTTAGAAGTATTAGACTCTGGAGTATTAAAAAAGTAACTCAAACCAAACGTAGTCAAAGATTTATTTAAAAGTCAAATGGTAGCTACAAAAAACATCCAAAAGGACCAAAATGTTGCTAAAATGTCATAGCAGATTTCAACAGTAGACAGTTTTTAACGTAATTAAGGTCTAATATGGAAAATGTTTGTGTATACAGTTAGATATTTTAAAAAGTACAAGTTACAAAACCAAAAATAATTCCTGTTTGAGATAAATGTTTTGTATACATAATGTGATTACGAACAGATAAAATATCACAAGAAATTAGAATATATAAAAAAATGAATATTGTGAAAAGTTCTATTTTTTCTTAATCATATCAAGCGAAACTTTTACACTGATTTGTTACACAGAGTGAAATATTTCAAGCCATTCTTGTAATTTTGATGATTAAAGCCCAAATTCATTGTCTCAGAAAATTTAAATATTACAGAGGTTCAGTATTGTAACTCCTGGTGTCACATCAAAATCAGCTGCTTTAACGCCTGGACATGAGCTGCGAATGTCTCATTCCTCAAGTTGAGCCACTCCTGAACCAGAGATGATGTCAGAGGTGTCTTACCTGCTGAGGAGACAAAGACCTGGACTGTTGCTCAGTGGTCCAATGTCCTATTTTCAGATGAAAGTAAATTTTTATGTCATTTGGAAATCAAGGTCCCAGAGTCTGGAGGAAGAGTGGAGAGGCCCAGAATCCACAATGCTTGAAGTCCAGAATAAAGTTTCCACAGTCAGTGATGGTTTGGGTCCATATCCTCTGCTGGTTCTGGTCCACTTGTGTTTTCTGAAGTCCACGGTCAACACAGCATCTAGCAGGACATTTTAGAGCTCTTCATGCTTCCTTCTGCTCACAAGTGTTGCAGAGATGGTGATGTATTTTTTCAGCAGGACTTGGCTCCTGCTCACACTGCCAGAGGTACCAAAAGCTGGCTGTGGAATATTCTAATTGTCTGATACCAGATTTTGTTTATTTATTATTTGTAAGCCATAATCATCAAATTTACAACAAATAAAGGCTTGAAATATTAAATAATTGTCAAATTTACAAGAAATAAAGGCTTGAAATATTAAATGATCGTCAAATTTGCAAGAAATAAAGGCTTGAAATATTAAATAATCGTTAAATTTACAAGAAATAAAGGCTTGAAATATTAAATAATCGTCAAATGTACAAGAAATAAAGGCTTGAAATATTAATTGTCAAATTTACAAGAAATAAAGGCTTGAAATATTAAATAATAGTCAAATTTACAAGAAATAAAGGCTTGAAATATTAAATAATCATCAAATTTACAAGAAATAAAGGCTTGAATTATCGAGCTGACGCTTAGAACAAGACTAAAGGTCTGAACAGAACAAGCAAAATGTAAAAACTATGTTTAAAAATGTTTGCAGAGTTTATTATTTGTTTTTTACGGGTGTAAAAACTTATTTTTTTAAATTAAAATGCCTTAAATTCTAATACAGTGTATATGAACTTCAACTATAAATATCAATATTCTGTACAAGAAGAAAAGTTTTGTGAAGATGTGAGCTTACAGATTAAACATTCTTCATGATGACAGGTTGCTGTGGACATGGAGTTTGCCAAGAACATGTATGAGCTTCACAAGAGGGTGTCGCCCACAGAGGTCATCATTGGCTGGTGCGTCAGCTGCTTAAATATGTCATTTTAAGGGTTTTATTTGAGGGAGCCAACATTCTTAAATAAACTCGCACCTTCGCCGACAGGTACGCCACAGGCTTTGACATCACCGAACACTCTGTGCTCATCCACGAGTACTACAGCCGCGAGGCCTCCAACCCCATTCACCTGACGGTGGACTCGGCGCTGCAGAGTGGCAAAATGAACATCCGCGCCTACGTCAGGTTGTCCGATCCGACCGTCTGCCAGCGGATCTTGATTCGCGTGTGATCATCTGCAGACTGAGAATGACCTTCTGAACGTGTTTGTATCTCCCTCAGTGCTCAGATGGGTGTACCAGGAAAAACAGTTGGCGTCATGTTCACTCCACTGACTGTCAAGTACATCTACTATGACACCGAGAGGATAGGCGGTAAGAATACAAAGAGCTCTTTGAATTGAAACATTTACTGTTTGAAAAGCCTGTGTGATGTGGAAACCTCTATTTAATTTTAACTTTACTACATGCTTCATCTTTTGTGTTTTAGTGGATCTTCTGCAGAGGACACGTCTGGCTCCCACTCGTACCAAGGGCCTGACCTCTGACCTGTCTCAGGTGGGCGGCGCTGCAGCCAGGATACAGGACATGCTGACCACAGTGCTTGCATACATTGAGGATGTGGTGGTGAGTGAGAGCTGAGCTTGACCCTTCATAAGTACAGTGCACTGGTCTTATTGCTAGGCCTGTCGCGATAAACAATAAATCAATTAATCGCATGATAAATGAAAATTATCAACCTCGTTGTCATTTATCAGCTGTATCGTTTCTTCGTGTGTCTCTTTCTACTGAAGACACTAGATGACAAAAGGCTCAACTCCGGTGATCTTCACTGACTCCTGCTTTTCGCTTTACTCTTTAAAATCTGTTTTAACCGTCCATAATCGATCATTAAAAGCAGCTAAGCTGAGAAGCTAAGCTACGAGCTAAGCTAACAGGTCGACCTCTGGGAAAAATCCTCTGTCTTGTCAAAGCTCTAAAATTCACAGTTGAAACCTGTGCCTTTGTGTAAAAAGTTGTTTTTCTCTTTGCAAAAAGAAGCTGAGAACTTGTTTTCTGATTTTTTATTTTTAATTAAAAGCTTTGTGTGTGAAAAATGCTAAAGAGCTCAAACTGCACGGAGCATCTGCCATTTTGAGAACTGAAAAAAGGAAAGAGAGACAGCCCACGTCACGTCAAGGGGCCTCCCTCACATTTTTTCTTATAGAAACGCTGCTCGTTCCCTCACTATCCATCCTTCGGTTCAGTCTTATACTGCTATCCAGTGGTCAAAAAAGATACTACACTCAATAATTAACGAATATTTCTTCTTAAATTTGACTATAATTACCAATTATTGTCAAATTTCAAACAATATTATCGTTTATCGCAATAATTTCTGAGACAATTAATCGCCCAGCAAAACGTGTTATCGTGACAGGCCTACTTATTGCCACTTCCTGCTTGTTTAGTGAACTTCGAAAACTGATTGATTGAATCACTTAACCCTGTTTGGTTTGTCTCAGTCTGGGAAGGTGACCGCAGATAATAGCGTGGGTCGTTTTCTCATGGATCTGGTCAACAAAGTGCCAACCATCTCAGCCGAGGACTTCGAAAACATGCTCAATTCCAACATCAACGTAAGTAATCCTCAAAACCATGTAAATTAAATGTGCAAAGCCCTTTTATACATGACATTAAAATAACTGGATGTGCTCACTTACAAATTGTTGATCACTTTTCCAGCTTGCATCATACCACCCGTGTATTTGTTTTTGTTTAGATGATAGAAAGTTATCAGTGTTTTGGTGTTTCAGAGTTCACATTTATTTATTTATTTCCAATCTAACCACTACTTATTTTTGTGCTAATTTAACCGAACAAAACATTCAATACATTTGAGAGACAAGCGCTGTGACTTTTGTTTTTTTGTAACTTTCTTTTTAATGGATTTGCAAATATTTTTTTCTCATAGATACATGATTTATGTTCCTTTCAGCTCAGCTACGGTTCTACTACTTTAACCTCAAATTTTATTGCGTTTAGCTAATTTAGCTATCATTAGCTAGTGTTTTGCTTCTTCTGGTTTTGAGCGAGCTTTGTTACATTTAACTAATGTTTTACTGATGTTGCCAGGTGGTTTGCTCCTTTTCGTTTTACTCCTGTTCCGCTTTAGCTTCAACACATTTCCTCAGTAATGTAACACTGCATTCACACATTTTTTAAAAAAAAGCTCTCTGGTTGGTTTCTTTGTAATGCTGTGGTGATATTTAACTCTTCCTCATCGTGCGTCACTTTTCCTGATTGTCATCTAAACACAAACACTTGTCTTGTTCCTGCAGGACCTGTTGATGGTGACCTATCTGTCTAACCTGACCCAAGCACAGATTGCCCTGAATGAGAAGCTGGTGCTGCTCTGAGATTTCTTCAGTCATTCATATTTAATTTTTGTGCTTTTCCCCCTTTTGTTTGGCCAAGATGAATAAAGATGTTAAACAAACATGCTGCATTTATTTCCAAGTTACAGGCACTGTCGTTGCTGCAGTTATTAGATTGTTTGGTATAATATGCTTGATTTTAAAGATTAAACTAATCACTTAATATTCAACTTATTCAGGCTGTTTAAAAAAGTCTGAAACTGTCCGAAATAATATTTAACCACATTACAAATAAATTGTGACTCAAATTTTCAACTTAACTGCTTGTTTCACTTCTCCAATTGGTCTAAGATGAATGTTTTTACAAAGCAGAAAACGAGAAAAGTTTAAATCTGACATTTATTCTACATAAATATACATTCAGATCAGAAGAAATAAGTTCAAGTTTCAGCCTGAGGTACAAGTCAAACTTCGCTGCATAGCTTTTAAAAGCTTGTCCCAACAGGAAGCTGCTGGTTAGTTGCTGACCGAGTTAACCCGCCATCTTTAATTACGGTTTACTTTCAGACTTTTTGCCGTCTTTGCTTTGAGAGTTCAGGATCTTTTCCACAGAAGCGTAGCTCTTCACCGCGGACTCGTACACACAGTCTCCGGCTGACTTGGCGATGGCGGCCGCCTGCTCCGGGTAGTACAAGGAGGCGCCGACGGCCATGAAGCCCGCCGGGTACAGGACTCTCTTGACCCTGGAGCCTCTGGCCAGAAACAGTCCGAGGAGTCCGGCGAAGCCGATGATGCCTGCCCGAGGGTAAAAGTCCTTCGGAGGATTCTGCAGATAACTGTAGGTGTCGTTTCCGAACTGGACGACTTTCTGAACTTTGGGTTCAAGTTTGCTGTAGGCGCCCTGACACCAAGCCGTGCATGGCTCCGCTAGCTTCCTGACGGTGGCGACACCCTCCTCCATCTGACCCGCTTCAGGCTCCACATACCGAAAGTTGTGCTGGGGAGCGGTGTACAAGGACAGTTCGTCCAGGCTCAAAGAGCCCGCGGCCTTGTCTTCCCCTTCACCGGCAGCTTCGGCCGCGAAAACGGCGAACGGAAACAAGCGCAGAGCTCCCGACATGGCGCACTCCGTCACCTTGAGCGAGTTTCTCTAAGGCCATACATTCGCTACGGTGGCCGCGAAGGGGCTCGACTCCAGGAAGCCGTACATTCGCTACAGTGGCCGTAAAGGGACACGTATCACAGCCGCCTCTGTTTAAACACAAAATAAAACAACAATTTTATATTGTAATATTAGACTATTAATGCACAATAACTAAACTTACGTGGAGTAGACACGTTTTATTCACTTGAGAGCACCTACAAACGGACAGACCGCGCTTGGTTTTTTGAATAAATTCGGTCTAATTAGGGTAATTGTTTTGAATTTTTTTTAAAATCCATGTTACTTTTAATTTTACCAAACTCCATTTATGCTAAAATTATATATAATGTATGACTAACCACAACCGTATTATTTTCGACGTTTCTGGTTGCTATGGCAACACGAACGCCTCCGTCTCCACGGAAACGGAAAACGTCAACATCAGCAGTCACGGTGCTAGCTTAAAAGCTAGCTCGGAGATTGCTGTTTTGAAAGTCTGCATGATAGTCTCTCGTTAATTAGTAAAGTTTCATTAGCGTCTTAGTCGTGCTTGCTGCAGGTCTGAGGCGGTTGTGAAGTTTTGTAAATTAAAATGGAGTGTCTCGGAGTTTCATCCGTTCAGAGCCTTCAGGCTCTGTCTGCACTGTTATCCAATCAACAGGAGGAGGAAGAAGACGACTGCAAAGTAAGATTTACACTAACTAATAGGTTAATGTAGGAATTTAAAAACAGCATTATTTGGTTTAATTATTTATAGTGGCATAACGCGTTGCTATTTTTAAATTAAGATAGAAAAAAGTTGTATTTTAACAGAGTGCAACCACCTGTGCACATATGGGCCCTGGACATATTGGCCCCCCACCCAAAAGAAATACAGAAGGTACTGTACTTACTTTTGTTTCTTTAATACACATTTGCTTAAAATAAGGCACAAACTGATGATGTGTATTATTGTTTAAGCATCAAGTGTCTACACAAAAAGGAGCAGCAAAGATATCTGGAGTGAGGAAGAGGTGGCTGAGGGCTCACAGTATGATGATCTGGCAGACCCACGACCACAACCTGAGTAAGACAAACATGATATACAGGCCTAAATGATTACAGGCCCTTGACGAGCTAAGTTTAAAGAAAAAGGGGTGGGGTGTTTTAAAAATTCTTGACAAGATGACGAGCAGTTTTTTGTCCGCAATGTGTTGTCTTTGTGCAGATATGAAATTATCCTGAAGCAGAATGTGGGAACTGAGGATCTGTTCTTGGGCTTAAATAGGAAGGACCCATCTTCAATGTGCTGTGAGGCCATGCTGGTAATTTAACAAACATCTCTAAATATTTTTTAATCACCCACTTTGAAATGTTTGAGGCTAAGCTCAAAGTGGCCTGCGTGCAGTCTAAAAATGTTTACGGTAGTTTGAGTAATGTGAGAAAGTTAATCTTTAATAATATGTTGAAACATGATCTTAACTCAGGTGAAAATAAAACTACCAGACACTAAAGCAACAGATGTCCTCCTGGATGTGAAAGAGAATTTCCTCGACCTGCGGACAACAAAATAGTAAGAAAAGCTCTGAAAAGGCTTTTTATTTTTCATTTTTGTTCCCTTTATGTCAGTTCAGACCACGAGCTCAGCTCTCTAGACATTCACTTTAATCAAACGTCACTGTGACCCGAGCTTTGATTTCTGTTTCATTCAGCTCTTAACACCCTCTTCAAACACTTAACTTCTCCCCTGTGCTCTCCTTGTCTCTTTAACTTGTCTTTTTTTTTCTTTCTTCAGCAAACTGGGCCTCCATCTACCCCATCCCATCTACAGTCAAGAGGGCAAGGCCCAATTCTTTAGTGAGAGGCAGGAACTGGAGGTGACACTATTGATGAAGAGACCCATGGACTTTATTAACATGCCGTGAGAAAGGAGTGAACATGATGTCAGTTATATAATCCATGCACTGTTTGATTTATAGACTTTAAAGCAAGCAAACATAAAGCATTCACAGAAATACACTGGATTTCCTTGACTCATTTGATTTTCAAATGTTAACAATTGATTTGAAAAGGAGTGAATATAATAAATATGTTTATTATTAGTATTATGTGTCTGTCATATCACTCAGTAACAAGCAACGTTCAGGTAAAGATCCAACATACTTTTTATGTAAAGGATTTTGTATTTAAAAATGCACTGTGAAATATTTTTTAATTAATCTCCTGGGATGAAACAACTCCAGTTTCATGTAGACTTTTGATTGATCTGATCCTGTTTGTGATATTCATGGACAGGACCTTGAGATGTAGTCGGGCAGAAGACGGTGTCTGGTTTGGGATCCTCAGGGTCTCATTTCTGTTTTATATGGAGGATGTGATTCTGCTTGCTTCTTCAGGCCAAGACCTTCAGCGTTCACTGGGGCAGTTCACAGCTGAGCGTGAAGCAGCTGGAACAAGAGTCAGTTCCTCTAAGTCTGAGGCCATATCTGTCAACCAAAAACAGCTGGATTGACCCCTATGGGTAGACTTTGCCTCAGGTGGAGGAGTTTAAGGTGTCTTGTTCATGAGTGGTGGTAGGATGGAGCAGGAGATGGACGAATTGGGGCCTTGTCCTCAGTAATGAGAGCACTGCTTCAATCTGTCATGAAGAAAGAGCAGAGTCAAAAGGCAAAACTCTCAGTTTACAGTACTGGCCTGTCTTTGGTCCAACACTCACCGGTCATGAGGTTGGGATCATGACAGAAACAAGTGGCGGGCTTCCTTCACAGGGTGGCCGGGCTCTTTATTTATACAGGTATTTATACAAGTTAGTCTCATTGAGTCACGGGGACTCATTTAAAGAGAGACCTGTTTTAAACAAAGAACACAGATGAGGTATAAACGACAATAGACAATCATATAAAAGCATATAAAATGAAAATAAAACAAATGGTATAAAAACAAATCATAAACAAAATGATGTGAAATACCAAAACCAGGACTGCATTGATTTTTGCGATGAACCTAACAGTTGTTTAAAATCCCTTAAGGTCAAAGTCGACAACTTCAGGGCTTTTTGCAAGGTGTTCCAGGTTACAGGAGAGGAGTAAGAGAAGATCCTTTTGCCAAGTTTGGTCTGCACTGAGGGAGATAAGGAGATATGAGAGATAAGGTGAGGAGCTCCATCATCCTGAGGGAGCCTGAAGTGGAGCCGCTTCTCCTCTGCAACAAAAAGAGTCAGTTAGGAGGTTTGGACATTGGATTAGGATGCCTAGAGGTTTTCTGAGCATGTCCCAATGTTAGGAAGCCCTGAGGAAGACCCAAAAAACACTGGAGAGATTATTGATTAATGACTGATTGATTATTCGGACCTCTTTTGTAATTTTTTTTCATTCATCCTTTATTAAGGCAGGTTAATCTCATTGAGCCTCGGGGACTCATTTACAAGAGAGACCCGGCTACAAACTAAGAATGATGACAACAGCAACTGTAGATTTTCCTTGGACAATCAGCAATAGACAATCATAAGAGAGAAATACAGATTTTTTTTAACAAGTTAAAACAAAGATGTCAAAGTAGCAAAACAGAC
>JARVGS010001968.1:32077434-32097712 GCA_031762315.1 Hypsolebias antenori | reverse complement strand
CTCAGCCGCCTGAGGAAGTAGAGTCTCTGATGAACTTTCTTGATCAGGCTGGTGGTGTTGTTGCTCCAGCTGAGGTTGACATTCAGGTGTACACCCAAGTCCTTGTCGCTGGAGACCACCTCCACCACAGATCCTCCTAGTTTTCTCGTCTTTTCAGGTTATGCCTCTCCGGACTCCAGTTTCTTTCTGTAGAGAGAGAAGCTGCAATTTGAATTTAGAAAAACTTTTTATTGTTTGAGGACCCCCAAATCTAGAGCCAGATCCTTTATATTTGTTTTCCTGTCTACTTCAGTCCAAGGTGACAAAAAAACAAAACGTGTGTTTGTAATTTACTCGTTAGAAACTCCAAAGGCGTCATGATGTACAACATCCACTCATCATCATGCACTAAAAACTTTTGACTTTACCGACACGTTGATCTTCAAGAGTTTTAGTTCTCTACAAGTGAAATAAATGTTTTCTAAAGAGTTACATTAATTAGTCAAGGACATTCTTGTCTGTCCAAAACAAATCAGTGAATAAATCCTTGTAAGTTTGTTGGACCAGGTCCTAATTCTACAGTGATCGTGGGGGGGGAGGGAAAGAGGAATCGGATCCAGGGGGAGGGCGGGGGCCAGATGAGAAAGAGGGTTTAGGGTCCAGTCCATCCATCCGTCGGTCGTCCCAGACTCAAAGTGATCATTGTTCCCCGTCTGATGAAGAGTCCGGCCCTTCAAACGAGGTAACGGGACACAAAGAACGAATGTTTGACTGATGCAGATGTTTGTGTGTTTGCTTGTCAGTTTAAAAGTTGTCAAAAAGTAAATCTTTTAAGAATGCAGCATCAGCGCATTTATAACCTTTTTTTGAAATTAATAACTTAAATAGAACGTGTGATGACTTTTCAGAGGATGAATTCAGCAGAAATTCAATGTTAACCATTAAAACAACAGCTCTGCTCTATGTGTTGATGATGGAGGATGGTTTTGGAGCTGATTCTGGTCTAAATATTGACCCAAGCGTCCCAGCTTCAACTCCTTCAGTGGACTGATGTGACTCTGTGGAGATGGAGAAAAAAATTTTAAAAAGAGAAATAAAATAAGAGCTGAAGGGGATCGTTCTTTTGTTATTGTTGTTGCTCCAAGATAAGAGGATATAGAGCTGGTGGAAAAGGAGCTATTATGAGAGGAGACATGATCCATTGGGGAAAAAGTGAAGTGCTTTCTGAAGAGATGAGATTTTAGCCTTCCAGGGAAGCACGGCTGTCCGCTGCACGCCGCCGGGGCAGGTCACCGTGCCTGAGCCTGGAGGACGCGAGTGTTTACAGGATGAAATTAAACCAAAACTAACACTGTCTCTGCAGGGAAAGTTGGGCTCCACACTCTGGATTCTTGTTAATCAATTTAAAAATAAGTCAGTTAGAAGTAAAGAGAGCAGAAGCTGCTGTGGTCAGTGTGAAATGTTTTATATTTTGTATAATGTTTGCTGTGAATGATTATTTTGTGTGTCAGATGCAGTACAGCTGGAACACATCTGTCGGAAATGTTTCTTCACCTTACTGGACTCCAGGTGAGTTTTTTTTTTTTTTGTGTGATTTTGTTGGTTTTTATGTCACGTTTGTCTGCTGACGCTTTTATAGGTTAATTTTCGATATGGGATAGTTTACTATTAAGGAGTACTTGAAAACCAGATTAGATAGTAAATATAAAGAAATAAAAACAGTGATGCCTTCAGAATGAGATGTTTAAATCACATTATTTTAAAGCCCCGAATTAAATTAAAAAATCATAACAGATGTTCCAGCAGACCTGCAAGATTTTTATGTAATACAACTTCATCAGATTTAGCTGCTTTTTGTCGTTTTGGGATTTTTATTTATGTTTGAGATTTGATTTTATGATTTACCAAACAGTTGTTAACTGGACTGCATTGAAATTTGAACATTTATAATATAAATTGATGAATTTTCAACATTCCTCAAAAAAAAAAAAAAAAAAAAAATTGCTTAAATATGGGTCAAGTCTACTGAATTTTATGCCGCTAGTGTTTGATTCTCTGTTTTATATTATCAAACGGCGCCAAAAGGTAAAGACACTCGATAATGTTTTTACATGTGTATGTGTGTGTTTGTACTGTTAGCAAAATTTCTCATGAATTGTTGAAAAAATTTTAATAAAACTTTCAAAAATCAATCATTGGATGAACTTTTAAAACAAGAGAACTTGCATTTCCTGTCGAAATGCTTATTGTTGGAAAAACTTGCTGAAAAACAGCTGAAATTAGCTTAAAAAAATAAACAGACTGAATTGTAGCTGAAATGAAAGGACAAGCCTTAACTAGCAGAAAAAGCATACAGAACACTTTTTTTTTTTTTTTTTTTTTGCTGAATCAGGTAGCACAAATTTTAGGAAATTAGCTCAAATAAGTTTAAAATAGCAACAACAACAACAAAAAATCACTGAAAAGTAGCTGAAAATGCAAAAATGAGCTTAAATTACTGGTACCAGAAGGAAGTGAAAAGAAATGAAATGAGCTAAAAAATAAATGAATAAATAAATAAAATTAAAAAAATAGAAGTGGATTAGCTGAAAAGGCTAAAATTAGCTTAAAACAGCTAAAAAGTAGCTGAAATTAGCAAAAAAATGCTTAAAAGTAGCTGAAAAGATAGAACAAGCTGAAATTATCAGAAGAAAGCAGAAAGAACGCACGTTTGCTGAAAAAAGCATAAAATGACCCAGAAAAGTGGAAATTATCTGAAAAAGTTGAAATAAGCAAAACAGCTGAACAGTAGCTAAAAAAAAGCTGAAAGAAACTTAAATTAACAGAAGGAAGTGGAGAGAGCAACTTGTGCTGAATTAGGCTGAAAAAAGTTTCAATGAGTGCAAAAAATGTGGAATTAACTGAAAAAGCTAAAATTTGCATAAAACAGCTAAATAGTAGCTGAAATGGCAAAAAAAAATAGCTGAAGCTTGCAGAATTAAGCTGAAAGGAGCATAACAAGCTGAAATTAGCAGAAAGAAGTTAGAAGTACAAAATTTTGTGCTTAGCAGAACAAATAAGAAGGGAGCATAAAACAGCTGAAAGTAGCTGAAAAAGGTTTAAATTTTGTAGAAGGAAGCTGAAAGAAACTGAATCAGAACAAACTGAGAAAGGAGCTGTAAACGGTTGTAAACACATCTGAAGATTTGAAGGATGGAAAATGAGCTCAATTCATTTTCTATGAGACAAAAATGGCAGAAAAGGCTAAATATTTAAAAAAGCTAAAGGTGCACCAATACCAAAAGTCATAGCAGGATTGTGCTGAAAGAGCTGAACGTTTTGATTTATGATTTGTTGAAACAGCTGAAAACTTTGTGATGAGAATCACACAGAAAAATGTACGGAAGAAAAATGGATGACAATCATGTGAATGCTTCATAAACGATCACATATTAATAAACTGATGAATCAGTCACATATTGACATTTGGAGTTGAACTAATTAAGGATGATCCATCCAGTGTTGCTAAACAGAATGTCTCTGTTTCAATCGTTTTACTGAGCTTTTTACACGCCTGTAGAAAGGCGGCCATGTTTTGTCTCCATCTGTAAACTTTCTCATCAGGCCTACAAGTTTGGTTTGTTCAAACCAACTTAACAAAACTTCATATACATGTACTTCATCACCAGATGGAGAGTTGTATACATTTATATTAATAAGGTCAAGGTCACAAATCAAGGTCAAAGCTTGTTACAGATTGCCGCTCACCTTTCCTCCTCTCTCTTCCAGCAGTGCTGTTTCCTGACTGGGCCTACAAACCGGCCTGGTCTCCTGGTTCCAGGCAGGTGCAGCTGTGGCACTTCCTGTTGGAGCTGCTGGGCCGCGGCGAGGGAGGGGCCATCGGCTGGGGAGGGGAGTGGGGCGAGTTCGTCATCAGGGACCCCGAGAGGCTGGCCAGGCTGTGGGGGGAGAGGAAGGGCAAACCGCACATGAACTACGACAAACTTAGCCGGGCGCTCAGGTAAGAGGTCCTCTGCAAAACGTCAGCATGTTACCTGAGAGGAAGAAACACCTGGGGGCACCTGCAGGGACAGGCCTGACAGGAAACGCTCTTCTTTCAGGTACTACTACAACAAGCGCATCCTGCACAAGACCAAAGGGAAGAGATTCACCTACAGGTTCAACTTCAGCAAACTCATCCTGGTCAACTGCCCGGGTCACCCGCCTCCACCCGGCCACCAGGTCATCACCAAGACTCCACCCCCACTTTAAGGGCTGGTCCCTGAAACTGGGCCACATTTACAAAACACATAAAAGATTAACTGTTATGTTTAAAGATTTAAAATGAAACATCCTAAACTGTTGCCTCAGCTTTATTATTAATGGATGAACAAGACTGGAAAAGAACTCCTCTGAAAACCTGGTCTTGAGGCTAGGATACCTCAGAAAACCTTGTCCCAGAGAATCCCTCTGAAAAACTTGTTCCGAGGTTAGGATATCTCTTAAAACCTGGTCCTGAGGTTAGGATCCCTCTGAAAACCTAGTCCTGAGGTTAGGATCCCTCAGAAAACCTTGTCCTGAGGCTAGAATCCCTCTTAAAACCTGGTCCTGAGGTTAGGATCCCTCTGAAAACCTGGTCCTGACATTAGGAGCTTTCTGAAAACCAGGTCCTGAGGTCAGGATCTCTCTTAAAACCTGGTCCTGAGGTCAGGATCCCTCTAAAAACGTGGTCTTGAGGGATCCATTTGAAAACCTGCTTCGGAGGTTAGGATCCCTCTGACAATCTGGTCCTGAGGTTAGGATCCCTCTGGAAACCTGGTCCTGGGGTTAGGATCCCTCTGAAAACCTGGTCAGGATCCCTCTGAAAATCTGGTCCTGAGGTTAGGATCCCTCTGAAAACCAGGCCCTGAGGTTGGGGTCACTCTGAAAACCTGGTCCTGAGGTTAGGATCCCTCTGAAAATCTGGTCCTTAGGCTAGGATCCCTCTGAAAACCCGGTTCTGAGGCTAGGGTCCCTCTGAAAACCAGGTCCTGAGGTTAAGGTCCCTCTGAAAATCTGGTCCTGAGGTTAGGATCCCTCTTAAAATCTGGTCCTTAGGCTAGGATCCCTATGAAAACCCAGTCCTGAGGTTAGTGTCCCTCTGAAAACCCGGTCCTGAGGTTAAGGTCCCTCTGAAAATCTGGTCCTGAGGTTAGGATCCCTCTGAAAACCTGGTCCTTTGGCTAGGATCCCTCTGAAAACCCGGTCCTGAGGTTAGGGTCCCTCTGAAAACCCGGTCCTGAGGTTAAGGTCCCTCTGAAAATCTGGTCCTGAGGTTAGGGTCCCTCTGAAAATCTGGTCCTGAGGTTAGGGTCCCTCTGAAAACCTGGTTCTGAGGTTAGGATCCCTCTGAAAACCCGGTCCTGAGGTTGGGGTCCCTCTGAAAATTTGGTTCTGAGGTTAGGATCCCTCAGAAAACCTGGTCCTGAAGTTAGGGTCCCTCTGAAAATCTGGTCCTGAGGTTAGGGTCCCTCTGAAAATCTGGTCCTGAGGTTAGGATCCCTCTGAAAACCAGGTCCTGAGGTTAGGGTCCCTCTGAAAATCTGGTCCTTAGGCTAGGATCCCTCTGAAAACCCGGTCCTGAGGTTAGGGTCCTTCTGAAAACCCAGTCCTGTGGTTAGGGTCCCTCTGAAAACCCGGTCCTGAGGTTAAGGTCCCTCTGAAAATCTGGTCCTGAGGTTGGGGTCCCTCTGAAAATCTGGTCCTGAGGTTAGGATCCCTTTGAAAACCAGGCCCTGAGGTTAAGGTCCCTCTGAAAATCTGGTCCTGAGGTTAGGGTCCCTCTGAAAATCTGGTCCTGAGGTTGGGGTCCCTCTGAAAATCTGGTCCTGAGGTTAGGGTCCCTTTGAAAACCAGGCCCTGAGGTTAAGGTCCCTCTGAAAATCTGGTACTGAGGTTAAGGTCCCTCTGAAAACCTGGTCCTGAGGTTAGGATCCCTCAGAAAACCAGGTCCTGAGGATTCAGAGGATCCCGCAGATGGTTTATTTAAGTGTTATATTCTTTAGCAGCAGGGATTAGTGAGGAGGCACTCGTTACACTAGAAATTGCTGTTTAAGAAATATGTATTTGAAATGTTCTCCAAACTTTATCTCTAAAAATGATAGTTTTCATATAAGTTTTATCATTAAGTTTATATTTGTGGATCCCCAGTTCCAGAAAAGTCTGGTCATTGTGTAAAACGTAAACAACAGGATGTCAGTGTTTCCAAATCTTAAAAGTCCACATTTTAAACACAATGGAACGCCGTGAACGTGACAAACTTTTAAAACCATTTCAACAACATAACAATATTAAAGGTTAATATAAATGTGGTGGCAGTGACACGTGTTAAAGTGGGACAGGACCTTGTTTCCTGTGACGCTTCACTCTGTCCAGTAAACATGGAGCTCTGAGGAGTCCGGCTGCTGGAGGTTGAGACGCTGAGTGTCGTCCCATGCTGCGTGATGGAGGCTGCATGTAGTTTAGTGTTGTCTTCTTGAAACATGCCAGGAAAAACAAGCCGTTACTCCAAAAACCTGCATGAATTCTTTTCTTCTCTGCGCTCGTCCAAACTATTTGAATCCTAAATTTGACTACTCTTTTTAAAAACTGGTAAATTTTCAAACATTCGTTTTATCCACATTTGATTGTGAATAAAAAATAAGAGTTTATAGGCGTTGCAAATCATTGCATTCTGTTTTTGTTTACATTTTACGCATCTTCGTGGAACTGGGGTTGTGTTTTCATATGTTCATGTTCTGTTCCAACTGCGACGTCACGGTTTAACATCTCAAACACACCAGCTCTGATGTTCTTAAAGTTCTGAGGAGAGCGTGTTGTGTTGAAAGTTTTCATTTCTTCCATCCTTCCATCTCGTCATCCATCTGTCCACCCCTCAGCTGGTCCACCGCGCCCCACCTCCCCTCCCACTCCTCCTCCCTGAGAGCCACCTTCCTCTCTGTGGAGGAGCAGGGTCAATGATGGACAGAGGTAAGACACTATGACCCCCCACAGCAGAAATATCCAGCTCCCAATGGAAACTGTTTGTATTCTGACGGCACATCCTCATTTGTTTGATTCTTAACGTGTGCTTCCCAAACCTGGTCCCTGAGGAACACCGTCCTGCATGTTTTAGTTGTTGCTCTGCCTGATTAATTGGTTTAATTACTTCTTTAAGTTCAACATAAGCCGAATCAGCCTTTCATTCAATAAAATGTTGGTGCGGAGGAACAACTAAAACATGCAGGATGGTGTTCCTCAGGGACCAGGGTTGGGAACCACTGGTTTGTGTTTTGATCAACAAAACAAAATCCAAAGATGTGTTTATCAGGCTGCTGGCAGAAATATTCATTATGGTTCTGGTTTAGTTTTGCATCATAATGATGTGTTTTTATTTTTATTTATATTTAATGTGTTTTTTAAAACCAGAGGTTGTGTAGTGCTTTACAAGAAATATAAAAAAACAACAATTTTATATTTAATTGTGAGTATTTTTTAAATTCCTCAGCATTATTACTCTAAAAAAGACATATTTTGAAACATTTCTCTCAATGTTTAAGCTGTAGATGCCTTGTTGGGTTTAATTTTTAGTTGGAATAAAGTCCAGCGCAGAGTTTCTGTTTCAGTTTCCTGTGAAGAGGCAGAAAATGGTTAAATTATGTGCTTGACGCTTTTATTTTGCATAACCTTGCAGCTCCGCGATGCAGAAGAAAAGAAATGCTTCGTGGAAAGTGGCCAAAAAGTTAAAATATGTTCAATTTATTGATGTAAACAGCTTTAATTGCTTTCCAGAAAAACAAAGCACTAATTTCAGAATTGCTTTAAATGTTGGAGAAACTAAAATATGTTTTCCATTCTCCTCATATTCACCCATTTTTTTTAAAATCATCTTATTTATCACTCCTCATTGGTTCTGAACTCACGAAGCTTCTTCAGCTCGAGTTAAAAGGAAACATCCTTTTGTTCGTCTTGTTTCTATAAGTGAATGTTTTCAGGGTGAGTGGGACGAGAAATAATGCAAAAAGAAAACTCCAGTCTCGGCCTCAAAGACGCTTTGAATAGTTTTGAATTTTACACATTACTGGAAAAAATTTTGAGTTAAGAGCTGAACGTCTTTGCTGAAAATTGTCCGAGAATGAAATCTTACCTGAAGTGTAGAAAAACAAGCTGAACCAAAGCTGAAATTAGCTTCAGTTGCTAAAAACTAAAATCAACAAAACTAATCTAAAACATACAGCAAAATATCAAAACTTACAAGCTAAAACCAACAAACTTATTACTAAAAGCTTAATTTAACTAAATTGTGCTTAATGTTAAAATAGCAAAACTGTGACTAAAACTTTAGATTTGCAAAATATGAACCAAAAACTAAAGTCTAATTATCAAAACAATGTTAAAATTAATAAAACTATTCTAAAAGATACAGCTAAAATAACAAAACTTAAAAGCTAAAACCAGCTAATTTATTACTAAAAAGTAAATTTAGCTAAATTGTTCTAAATGTTAAAATAGCAAAACTGTGACTAGAACTTAAGATTTGCAAAATATTAAAGTCTAATTATCAAAACAGTCACAAAAGGCTAAAATTAACAATGCATAAGCTAAAAAGCTAAATTTGCAAACCACAATTACTTTGTATAAGCCAAAATTGGCATTGCAGTTATAAAAGCTAAAATTAACAGATAAAAGCTAAATTCACCAGAAGCTAAACTCAGCAGTATTTTAGAAAAAAAAAAAAAAAATCAGCATAACAACATAAAGTGAGCGAATATGTTGCAGCAGATTTATGTTTTTGATCAAACTGCAGCAATCTCAATGTTTTCCCATTTTGTAACCATAATTCCAAAAGTATAAATCTTATGAATATCGAAAGTCATGGCACAATAATCCCAACTAAATTAAACATTTGGACTGATGAATGGTTAAAATATTATGCAGAAGTAATTTGACTGTAATAAATAAATAAATTAATTAATATATGGAAGAAAGTATAAACAGGAAAAGCAGGACTGCTAACTCAGCATTTACATCGGCATGGCAACAAATTTTATTTTAAATCAGTAGAAATGGTTTTATCCATTGTTTATTGAGAAACAATCTCATATTTCTTGTGTATGTTTCCTATTTTTTTAATGACTTTTAAGCCTTCCAGGATTAAAAAAAAAACTTTTTAGATTTCAGCCACGGAGAGAAATTAAAATTCTGCGTGCCTCTGCGGAGACCTGTAATGACGTGACTCTCGATCTGTCTCCTGACAGCTGCCCTGCATCTGCCTCACCCCTTCTTACTCCCGTGCTGCCTCCCCAAGCCTCTTGAAGTGCCTCGTGCCCTCCTCGGCCCCTTCCCGTTCATTTCTGCTCCTGCTCTTCCGGGGGGCAACCTGGAAGCGATGAGGGAATCGGGTGTAAATGCTAACGGCTGGCCACACAGGAGCTCCACAGGGTGGGAGGTGAATCACATCGGCTGGAACGTGTTTGGAGGAGAGAAGCAGCCTGAAATTCAAAAGGAGCGGAGCAAAGAGAGGAAAGATGCAGACTGAAGAAAAATGGACAAATTCCTCCCTCACATTTCTCAAACACAACCTTTCCTTTGTGTACTTTGGAGCTTTTTATGTTTTTTGATCTTGAGTTTGCGTTGTAGTTTATTATAACGTCATGTGGCTTAAAATATTTAAAATGTATAGGCATTTAACTATTTATTGAATTGGAGTCTGTCATCTCTTTTTGAGCAAAAATACTAAAATCCTGCTTTCATCCTTTACTGCTTCATAGCCCATTGGGGGAATACACGTGTAAACAATTAACAACATGGGACTTGTGTTGTGGTAAATAAAACAGTGACCTCAGTGTACATTATTTAGCTGTTTGTGTTGCATTTTCCACTCCCTGCTTTGAGTTTCATGAAAGTGATAAGAGGCGCATAAAAGATGCATTCAGACTGAGACATGTCTCATCTATGCAGCATCAGGACCAACCACCAGTTGTTGCAGTTCTCACTCCGACACTGTAGGGGGCAGCAAGTTCATTGATAGCAAAGACCTCTTTTTTCATTAAGATGTCACACTCTGATCCTAATTTGGTAACAAATTTGAGTTGGTTTTTCTCCTCACGCACTGCTCCCATACCAGTCATGCGTTTTAAAATGACGTTTTATTTTACAAAATAAAGTTGACTGACAATTGAAAATATGATTTCTAGCATTAGTTTTAATTGTTTTATATATTTTGTCCCAATTTATACCGTTTTATGGAAAACGTATTTATTTAAAACTATTTGATTGGGTTAAACTGCTCGTTTTGCAGCTAGTTTCATTTATCTTGTTAATAAGGATTATTCACACAAAGCTAGGGTTGTTTAAAAAGCATTTGTGTTTATGTAAGTTAAAAACGTTAAATCGGAAACGGACTTTGTTTAAATAAAAGCGTCACTCTTCGTTTCATTTTGAGGATCTTTGACTGATGCGTCATTTTCGCGCCGAATATTCACAAGCTATTTTTTTTATCGTCTCGCAGCGCGGGAGTTGTTGTTCCTGTGTGGATGACCCAACTTTACTGGACTGTATTTATTCGTTTAAACGTATCAGGCGAAGGAAACATTTTCAGACAACATGCAGCGGAGCATCGCGTAAGTAACGATCAGACACCAGAGAGGGGAGTTTTTGTTTAGCTAGCTTGGAGCCATGTTTGATCCTGTGACTGTCCCCACGTTAGTTGCGTTGCCAAAAGTTGTTCGTGGTTTAAAATGGTCTTAAATGGAGCTTGGCATGTCAAGGGGGACTAGATTTTAGCAATAACAACGCTGGTAGCTATCTTATGCTAGTTCTAGCTTCAACTAGGCACTGAAGAAGTGGGTTAGTAGCTACAGAAGCTACAAAAATTAGCTAAAGAAATATGACTACGTAGGACTTTTTTTCTTTTTTTCCCCCAAAACTAACGACCCCATTGAAATGAAGTATGATATGTGTTATGGGACAGAAACACTACGAATGATCATCTACTGTGTTTTTAAACTGGTTACACCTGAAAAACTTGTGCTCTTCGTCCTATTCCAGATCATTTTTTCAACCCAAGAGCAAAGATAAGGAGGACAATCAGAAGAAAACTGCAAGTAAAACAGAAAAGAAGTAAGTTATAAAAAAAAAAAAAAAAAAATCACTCTTAATGGGAGATGACCAGTCTGTCCAGAGATGTTTTACTGCAAACACGTTCACAATCTTATCTTGACATCTCTTGACAGATTAGGAGAAAATCCTCTCTTTCCATTGTGTTGGCTAATGTTGTTTAGATGTGACAGACATCTCAAACTTTGCTGACCCCACGTGTTGATGAGTTTTAGATGTTCAGTTTCAGGTCATCATCTGAGGGTTCCAATAAATTATGTATTGGTTCAAGAGATGTTTTACTAACAGAGTCTTAACTCAAATGCCAAGGTGTTATGCAAAGGTAATATCTATCACTCAGAGTGTGTTGTGAATAACTCTGACATAATTATAGCCATTTATTTATGAGGGGTTTATTTTTAGGTCAGTTCTCTGATGCGGCCGTATTGAATTGTATTGACTGTAAAACATTAATTTGTTGTGGATGAAATGGTAAAGATTACTTTTTTAGTTTTATTAAGCTACATTTGGTGGTTCAAGAGATATTATGCTAACAGACTAGGTTGACACCAACTGTTACTGCCAGTGTCTTAAGTAAAAATATTGTAAAAATCTGTAGTAAATAAAATATGAGTTAGGAGTTATGCTCAGCTACTACCACAACACATTTTAGCTCGATATTTTCAAAATAGACTGAGCTACAGCCATTTTTTGTGTGTGTGTGAAATCAGTTGGTTGTGGCAGCCATTTTGAATAGTTTACTACAAATAGTCAGTGGTAGATGAACCCGTTGTTGTTTTTTGGCCATCGATCAAAGCAGATGGCCGCTTGTCCTGAGCCTGGTTCTGATGAAGGCTTCTTCCTTTTAAAAAGGAGTTTTTCCTTTCCACTGTCGCCATTGTGCTTGCTCAGGATGGGAGATGGCGACAAAGTGAATGTTCAATGGGTCTGCTGCTTCCTTAGAGAGAGAACTTTACTAATTGGCTTTTATATGTATGTGAATGTTTGCCCGTTGTGGTCCTTAACCGCCCTATAATCAGACTTGACTATCTTCAGTTTATCTCGGCACTGCTTGTAAGTCCGGGTGCAGCCATGCTTCATCATCTCTGATATCTCTCGGTAATGCACTCATTTCTTGCGGCGCTGTTCGTCAACACATTGAGGAAGTGGTGGTTCAGATGTAGTTTGCAGTTTTGCTGAGCAGGTCATCTAGTGACGTAGCTCCGCTGGCCAGTCAGCGACCTCTGTCTGCTTGCGTCAGAATCGACCCCTCGGTGCAGCCTGCTTGACACCACAAAAAAGGTGGTCCCATAAACCGAGCTGAGTGGGGTGGACACCGACAGTAATGGACTGCACTGCACTTATATAGCGCCTTTCTATCTGATCAAGACACTCCACGTGCTTTACACCACAATCTGTGCCTCAGTGACCCATTCATACAGCACTCTACTATTATACAAAGCTAATTGAACAAATCATTCTAAAAAGACTAATCCGCGCCATCAGTATGGTCACATGACTCCCAAGTGTCATGTTTACTTCCTTCATGAGGATGAACGTCTGATTAAAAGCTTGAAGGCACCTTCAATACTAATTAAGGTCACTTTTGATTAAAATGGAAGGATTAATAATCTCCTTAAGGTTACTAACCGATCTGTCCATATTATTTTAGCATATCATTGTACTACCCTAATTTATAAAAAAGTTGGGATGTTGTGTAAAATGTAAATAATAGCAGAATGCAGTGATTTACAAAACCACATTTTAGTCACAATGGAGCAAACTAACTGCATCGGACGTTTAAGGAGAGACTGAGATGTGATTTTTACTTATATCATTTTGATTTTATTTTTATTTTACACAGCGAGGCGGCTGTGGTCGCTTGACGGTCGGTGTCGTGTAATCCTGAGGTTGCGGGTTCGAGCCCAGGTTGCGTCAGGAAGGGCATCAAGCGTAAAACGAATGGGTAAATCTTTCATGCGAGTTCGCATCCAAAAGAAAGTTTGTACACGATGCCCCAGCTTTTGTCCGAATCACGGCGGTAAGGCCACGCGTACAAATATTAACTGAATCACGTTTCACGAGAAATGGAGCATCGCTTCAAGGCCACTAGCACGTTTGTCCACATCTGTACCGCCTGCAGCTGCTTTGCTCTTGTCTTGTCCTCATGTCAACCCATCTGTATGTACGGGCTCTCCTGCTCCCTGTCTTTGCTGTAAAGTGCAAAGTGGGCGCTGCTCCCTGAATGCACCGCTTTGTCTTGACAAGAGGAGGCAACGGCGCCGAGGAGAGCGAAAACGAGACGAAGAAAGCGCCATTGACAAACAAGCAAACACGAGTCAGCCCCTGTCCCCCCCTCGCCCCATTGTCTCAGAGAGCTGGACGCCAAAAGGAGGACAGGAATCTAAAGAGGAGGACGGGGAGCGAAGAGTCGGGGCTTTGTTTGCGCCGCTGGACTCGGAGACAGTGAAAGTGCACGCGTGGGGGAGGAGGGGTGAGACATGGAGGAGAGGGCTCGGAGCTCCAGGATCTCCTTCATCCTCACTGTAAACAGAGTCCTCGTTTCCCCATGTGATGCTCACATATGATGACACACGTGTCCCATGTGGTCATGGTTCCAACACACCTGTGAACCTGCCCGCCAGGGTTTCAGCTGGCGTGTTGCATTCATCAAGCTGAAAAGTTCACAAAATTAATTCACTGTAACGACGCAGGTGCATTTTTCTCCCACTTCAAAGGACAGCTGTGTTAATTTGTCCCAACGAGGGGAAAGAAAGAGAGAGGGAGGGTGAGGAATGGGTCGGGCCGGGGCCTGGTTGAGGGGTGTGGTTGGGTATAAACCAGGGGACAGTGGCGTTTCTGTTGTTGTCCCACGTTGAGGCCGTCCGTCCCCTTCTTCTGCACCCCTGCGCTCTCCTTTGTTTGGCTTTTCTCCTCGGTGCTCCCTGTCCCTGCAGAGTGGGACCCGTCCTCCACTGAGACAGACCTGTCCAGTCTGCGGCGTCCACAGAAACCAGTAACCATGCTGACGGTTTTGGCGCTGGCGTCCGTTGTCCTCCTGGGAATAGGTAAAAAAAAAAAAAAAAAAAATTTTAGTTCGTCTGTTTTCAGTTTGATGAAAGTTCAAAAATCTTGCGTCTGTTAAAAAAGCTGTGTTCTGACGCGGGGTTAAAGGTTAAAGAAGGATGTGACAAAGAGGTTTTTATTTATTTTTGATTACCTGATGAAAATGAAGCGTCGGAGCTGAATGAAACCGTCCCTCTGCGGCTGATTTATACTTAACTAAAGCCTTTAATAGCGTCTTGACATTTGCTGCATCGATTTCATGTAAAATGGACTCTGCTGGTTTTTACAGTGTCCTGAACGGCCCTGCAGCGTGCACTCTTGTGTTTCCACAAAGCAGGTGTCGCAGAGCCTGCAATGTAAAGGGAACTGTAATGTTTTGACTTTCAAGCTGAGGTTTTGCTGTCAAACACTTTTTTTTTTCCTCCCGCACCTCCCTCCTGTCAAATATTTGTAGATTTTTTTGTCAGGATTTTAATTAAAAGCGTCAAGCGTGATTTCGCTGACGAGCGGCGCGGGGGCTTTGCTGTATGGCTGGAAGGATGCTTGCAGGAGGAAGCTGTGAACTTTACTGTGTGGGTGTCGAGGATGCTGTGACCTGCAGAAGCTCACCCACGTGTCGTCCAAGAGTGGCGGGGCACGGCTTCTCCTCCCTGCAGGCTCTGCTGGTTGACATGCTGGGGCTAGGATGGGAGGTGGGGGGTCAAGGGAAGTAAAATATTGATTTTCTTTTTTCAGCTGAAACCAAATTAGCATTGATCATTAAATATTACCCGAGCATAAACAGTGCAGACGGTTAGGCCCACATCACCCGAATTAATGGAGAAAATGATATTCCCCTTTGCTTTTACAGACTCACCCACATTCCTATAATTACCGAGCATGCGAGCGAATCGATGCTGGCTTTGACACCACTAAACGTACAGGCAGTCAATCTGCGTGCACACGTAATTAATTGGGATTTACGTTATAGATTTAAATGTTGTTGAGCGTCAGTTATAGCGGGGATTAAAAATGAGCAGAAACTGCAGCAGTCTGAGGATCAGTGCACGTGCACACCATCAGAACTGTTCAAACAGTCATTTAGGCTGCTCTGCAAACGCTCGTGTGTTTGCTGACGGGCGTTAAATTCTGACGACGTGTGTTTGGATTATGGAGCAGAATGTGATGTGGATGTAAAAACGTTTGGACGTTGGTTAAATGGAGCTGCTTTGTGTGTCCCAGTGCCGGAGCAGTCCCAGGCCATCACTATTTACACCGGCTGGGAGCGCCACGCCCTGGTGGGCTCTGACATCAGGCTCTCCTGCTCCTTCTTCTCCTGGCGCTGGATCTCGGATGACGTCACCTTCTCCTGGACGTACAGGCCCGACGGCGCCCGTGACAGCATCTCTGTAAATAACCGCCACGCACACACAACTTGCTGAATTCTCTCACTCTGTAAAGAGTTTTTGAACTTTTACTTCCTGAAAAGCGTTGACGCTTGTTTCACTCTGGCTGCCTTCATCAGCGTTTTTTTTTTTTTTTTCCTCCAACTGCAGCTGTTTCATTAAAGGAGCTCTGATAAATCACTGCACGCCACACGTCCAGAAGCCCACTGCTCACATAGACGGAAACAGTTTGTGACGTGGAGCGTTTATCAGCTGAAACGCCCTCACAGAAAGCCAAGTAGAACGCTTCCTCTACCGTTTTCTCCTTTTTCGCCCAAATTGGCCTGGGGTGCCATTTGTGAAGTTACACAGTCAAAAATTAAATGCATTATTTTGGTTTATTTAGTCTTTCATAAGAAAAAAGTTTTTTTTTTTTTTTTCCACAGTCATATTTTCTCCATGTTATTCAAACATTTATAAATGTCATAGTTCCAAATTAAATATTCAATTTACAAGTTAAATATTTAGTTTACAAACGAAATACTTAACTTGCAAATTAAATATTTAGTTAGTAAACTAAATATTCAATTTACAAGCTAAATATTTAGTTTACAAACTAAATACTTAACTTTCAAGTTAAATATTTAGTTAGTAAACTAAATATTCAATTTACAAGCTAAATATTTAGTTTACAAACTAAATAATTAACTTGCAAGTTAATTATTTAGTTAGTAAACTAAATACAGTACTTAATTTACAAGCTAAATATTTAGTTTACAAACTACATACTTAAGTTGCAAGTTAAATATTTAGTTAGTAAACTAAATATTTAGATGTAAAATAAATACAGGTAGTCCTCAACTTACGTTCGAGTTCCGTTCCTACGGACCGATCGTAACCCGAATTTAACGTAAGTCGGAACTCATTACACATGGCGAACGTAAGTCTGGTTTTTTGCTTTAAGTCGAAAAAAGAACGGTAAACGGCTTTTTAAACACGTTTTTTTCAACGTAACACAACGCCAGCGTACATTCTGTACCTTAAACATGTACAGTACTGTATTTCCAAGCAGTTAGCTAACACAGTACCCTCAAAAAACAATGTGTGCAGCTATTGAAAGTCAATGGGAAGTGTGATGACATCACTGGGGAGGCGGGCCGTAAGTCCGAAATGCCGTAAGTCGAGGACTACCTGTACACATAATTCAGAGAGAACGTGCTCAGTGTTGTGTAAGAAACACATTGAAATGTTGCGAAACTGATCAGGTTGTGAGGATCAGGCCTCAACAAGGACCCCGTGGGTCAAACACGGCCCTTTTTTTTTGTTGTTGCTCCTCGCAAAGCTCCCAGAGTCTTACACTGGTTAGTCTAAACAGATATACCAGAGTTATTTACAGTGGTGTGGTCGACATTTTTGTAGTGGGTATACTGTGCTTAGAAACCAAATTACACCAGTTAGTACAATGTAATTGTTAATTTATTTTGATTTTTAAGCATACTGAACATTTCCAAATTTCTCTGATGCTTATATTTGAATAAATAAACAATAAACTTTGTACATCTGTTGGCTATGTATGAAAAACACGTTATATAATTTATAAAACAGCATCAAAGCAAAGCTCTGCATACTGATAGATTATTACGGAAGTGTTTAACTGCTGTTTAACGTATCAATGACATGTGCCCGATGATATGTCATGTATCAGTGGGCCCTTTTAAGTGGACGTACTGAAATTATTAAGCTTATACACCGTATAGCCGAGTATCATGACTACACCACTGGTTATTTACAACCTAAACATCATATTAATAAGTGTGTCTCTGTCTGTGATAACACAGGACAACAGGCGTGTGCATGTGTAGTGCTCAGAGTGTGTGTTGTGAACGACTCTCAGCTACAACCACGACAGATTTTAACACAAAATCTGTCAAACTGATTGAAACACAGCCATGTAGGTGTTATCTAAAACCACTGGGCTGTAGCAGCCGTCTTAAATGAAGCTGACTTCAAAAGGTAAACACTTGCAGAGGTGCATCCAATAATTATTTCCTGAAACTTTCAATAAAATCCATCAAGTGGTTCATGAGATATTTTGTTAACAAATCAAAAGTTTTTTTTTTATTAACAAAGATCTTGCACAGTCTGACAAAATTTGTCATGTTTTATAAACTTTTGAATTAAAAAATTCAGCTTTTAGAGAAACACACAGTTTGACTCATATGCATGAACATTTTTTATTTACTGTATTTATTTATACAGGTTAGTCTCAATGAGTCACGAGAACTCATTTTCAAGAGAGATCTGTTTTAGGGTGCAGATGGTGGGGGTGAAGGGCCTTGCTCAGGGGCCCAGAGTGGGGTGAATGAAGATGAACACAGGTGTAGGTGTTTCACCTTTACACCCCACATTTTGATGTTGACGGTACCAGGAGTTGAACCTGCGTCTTTCCGTTCACAGGCCCATTTTCTCTAACCTCTGCGCCACCACTTCACGAAATGTTAAATAGTATAGCGGTTGTTCTCAAACTGGGGTCCCCGGACCCCTGGGGGTCTGCGAGTCGCTGCTTGGGGGTCCGCAAACATTTTAATTTTTTTTTACAAGCACATAGATGTTTAACAAGAAACTGGTCCAGGTGACATGATTTAACCTTTTTGTTTGTTTGTTTGTTTTTATCTACCTGGATTATTTAGCCTACAAACCAGTTTTTAACCAGCTAAACTACACCAAAATGCAGTAGATCATATCTACTTTATTCAAAATGTTCTGGGGTAGGAACACCAGACAACCCCACCCCCCAGCCCACCTGCTATCAATCAGTTTACAAATGAAGCCCTCTTACTTGGTATGACTACTGCCGGGATGATTATCTTCAGTTTTATGTAATAATTTGAAGAAGTGGTAAAATATTTATTATGTTGTGATATGGGTAAAATTTTAAAGTGACTTTTGATACTGATAATTTTCTCAAAACTGTAATTTTTGGAAGTTGAAATGAAAAAAAAAATTGTTAATTAAGTGCTGAATGAAAAATACCCCATGTTTAAAAGTATAAAGATTGTTTTAACACTGTTAAAGAACAGGTCTTAGTATTTATGTTAAACAAATACAGTATTTCCATTGCATTAAAAGAGACAAAATGAAGAAAATTATTTAATAAACATGAGGGTTATGAGGGGGTCCCTGAAACTTTTTCACCCCTGTAAGGGGTCCCTGAACCCAAAAAGTTTTAGAACCCCTGGATACAGTTAAACTAGTTATCGCTTGAGGATGCTCTCTGCTGGAGTCAGTTTTCTCTGTCGCCATCTAGTGTTCATCGATATATCGACCTGCTCTGAGCTTTCCAACATCTTGAACTAAAATAGAAAACACTCGTCTCCCTTTTCCTGTAACATTAAGAACAAAAAGGCCCTTTTAAAAAAAGAAGCATGTACACGACGGAAATCTTAATCAAAATGTGTGCACATATGTGCGAGGACACACATGATCCATCTGAAGGCTGAATTGAGGCGATCATTAGAGGGAGGAAGAAGGCTTGACCTGATGTTTCCTCTGTTGTTTGCTCAGGAAAGGGACGTTATTGTAAAAAGGGCCGTAAAGATAAATAACCCCGCTGTTTCCATGACAACGGCACAAACAGTGGCGGCCGAAGACAAAAGAGAGCGGGACGATAAATCCAACGCTGTCAATTTTGTTTAGTTTTCAGGGTGTTTTTGTGGGAAATTCGCTCTCAGAACAAGAGGCTGTGTCAATTTTTCCATAAAGAAAGGGAAATCAGATTATTATTATTTTAAACAGGCCACACTTTCTTGTTGTGCCTTTCTTTCCAGGCCGCAGCATCCTGATTGGCAATAGGAACATGTGACACTTTATTTTGCCTTTAGATCAGGAAACCCCTGCGAACATGTTTTTATAGCGTTTGGAGGAAAGGGTATTGTCTTTAAAAGAAGTCTTTGTCCAGCCTTCAGTTTTAAGTGGAAAACCATCCAAGGTGCGTTTTTTTTTTTTTTTTCCCCACAAGCTCAACAATGATGAATGAACACACACCTCTTGTCTTGGTTTTCAGGTCAGCTAGAGTTCAAATCACCAGGTTTTTCTCCACACGGTGTCTCAATATACTGTACTGTAAAAGAGGAGAAAGTGGTAAATAACAGGTTTAACTTGTTTATATCGTCCAGATTATAAAACACAACCACGGCTGTTCTTTTTTCCACCTTTTTCACTGTCACGTGTCAGATTACCCAAATACAAGTGCAAACTAAACACAACGTTCCTTAAGGGATTACATTTCACCTGTGACCTTTCATGTCCAAGTTTTATGCTAAGATGACCTTATGTTGAGAAATGATGGCGTTGTGGAGCTGGTTAAACCAAATGTTGTGCACAATCTCATGCAATACTGCAAAATGTCACACATGGAGAACAGTGTGAAAGATTCTCAGCTACTCCCATGTCAAGTTTTAACTCAATATCTGTAGAACTGACTGAGTTACAGACATTTTTGTGCTGATCGATATCAATTACCTATGGTGGCCAACTTGAATTGAACTGATGCCAAACGGTAAATGTTTGTAGATGTCCATCTGATTATGACTTACTGAACATTTCATTAAAATCCGTCCAGCAGGTTATAAGATATTTTGCTAACAGACAAACAGGGCTAACACCAACTGTTATTGCTAATGTTTTAAGCAAAGGTTTTGTGCAATGTGTAGCCCTTACGATATGTTTTGTGAATAACTGTCAGCTGCAAGCCCACTAAATATTACCTCAACATG
>JARVGS010001968.1:32006895-32021213 GCA_031762315.1 Hypsolebias antenori | reverse complement strand
TTGCTGCCCTTCCACTTGGTCTCTTGGACACATAAAACATCTACCTTTCTTCTCTGCATCATGTCAGCCAGCTCTCTGTCTTTGCCTGTCATTGTCCCCACATTTAGAGTTGCAACCCTCAGTCCTACGTTCTTCACTTTCCTCTTTTCCCTCTGTCTTCTGACATGTTTGCCTTGTGGTCTTCGACAAACAGTGGCACAATTGCGCAGGTCGACTACGTAGTCGACCTGCGGACTCCTTCCTCCACTCTGATGGGTCATCTATGTTATTTCCTCTTTTGGAAACAAGTGTTGACTACAGTTCTACACGATGGCCCTTCCTCCTTTCCCTCTGTCTCCTATTGGCACCCTGTTTGTCAACTACAGTGGCTTTAGATGGTAACCTGATCAATCCGATATTTTGACATTTGGACAGATTAGCATAATTGTTTTGGCAAAAGTGTTTTATGTCAGATGACCTTCCTGACACCCCTTATCATTTTTTTTCATTTACCCTTATTTATCCAGGTAGTCTCATTGAGCCACAAGAACTCATTTTCAAGAAAGACCTGTTAGGGAGCAGATGGTGGGGGTTGAGGGCCTTGCTCAGGGGTCCAGGGTGGGGCGAATGAGGGTGGAGGCATGGGTGGGTGTTTCACCTTTTCCACCCACATTTTAATGTTGTCGGTACCGGGACTTGAACCGGCGATCTTCTGATCACAGGCCCATCTTCTCTGACCTCTGCGCCACCACTCCCCCTATCATTTACCCAGGCTTGGAACTGGCACAAGAGATACACTGGTTTGTGTTCCGGAGTGGCTGGTTTGAAAAAGGCTAAAGCAAAAGGTTAATTTTTTAAGCCAAAGGTTAAGAGTATAAAAAAAAACTAGCTAAAGAATAAAAGTAGCAAATCACTAAAAGCCAAGTTAAATTATGTCATCTAAAAACAAAGCAGGGTAAGAAGACAAAAATAAAGCAAATATTTTAAAGCAAATTTCAACAAAAACATATTATAAATGATTGCAATTATTTTTAATTGGGAAAATAATTGTAAATAAAGTTTAATAAATAAAAATTTACAACAAAAATCTCCTGAAGGAGCAGAAAGGCTAATAGTACAAAGGTTGGTTAAGAGGTTGGTGAACTTATAACGCTGTAAGCAAACATCACGGACCAGTTTATTTCATCACGTTGGGTAAAAATATAAATCTTGAGTGAAGTAGACCATTTCCAGTTTAACCTCATATCTGATGGTTTCTTCACTAAGTGAAGGTGATTAAATAAAATAAACTCTGCATATTCTTGTGATATCAGGATTTAAATCACTAACACAAAGTTAAAATGTCCTTCAGTATATTACATGGAAGAAAAAGATGCAGGCAGCTCAGTACTCTTGGATGATGGACACAGATCTTCCCCGAGCTATTCTTACATCGCCTGCGACTTGAACACTGCATGGACCAACCATCATCTACCATGTGATCCTAAAGGACAGAAGACCTGTCTAGGTTGTTTCAAATAAACACAGTTGCCACCTGGCTAATGGCAGCGAATTAAAGCAGCAGAATGACCAAACAACTTACCAGATGATTGAACATTTATGGCACATCTGTTGTCTTCATATCACACAGTTGTATCCATGGTATGATCTGGAAAAGACACATGACAAGACATTTTGCGCTTGAGACTTCAGGGTCATAAATGTCTATGCCTGAAAGTGTTGCTGAGGAAATGGCTTAGATTAAGATCTACGCAGCATGGCAGGAGACCCTGTCATTTAAACTTGCACACCTATCCTCTAACACAACCGTTCTCCTGGCAAATCAGTGAAATGTTTGAAACTGAAAAATCAAAACAAGTTTTAAATGTTCTTTCTTTCAAATACATCTTTTAATCAAATAATGACAATGATTCAACTTCAAAAGACAAGTTAAAAATACAAAAAGAAAAAAAAAAGAAATGCTGAAATGTCTCTTCTCGAAAAGTAATGTTTTTAAAACACAAATGAACATTTGGATAATAAAAACACAAACGGTGCTCTCCACATGAAGTTTACAAGAATTTTTCAACATGGAAAAACAAACCCAAAAAATTAAACTGAGAAAAAAAAATGTCGCTGGAGCATTACAATGCAGAAATAAACTGTCAATGACACAAAATAAATTTTAGGATGAAGACCAACCACTTTCCTTATAGTCTAGCAATTAAAAATATATATACGTGTACACATAATTTTACAATTTTTAAGGTATCTTAAAAAAAAAAAAAAAAAAAATCAAAATATCTTCTCATACAAACTAACCCAAAGAATTTTGTCCTGATTTTTTCCCCCCATTTGTATCAATTTACATAGTCACAGCTATAACTGTAAAATTTCTATCCTCTATTAAAATAAATTTAAATGAAAGAAAACTGAACTAAATTACTTTTGTGTACTTTTGTGTGCATTTCTCTAAAACATTAGCTTTGCACTGTTTTCCAGAAAATAGCTACAATCTTTAAAAGAAGGTGGGGTGCACCCTGGTCAGGTTGCCAGTTCACCAAAGGGCCACTCAGAAACAAACATCCGTTCACACTGAAGGACAGTTTAGAGTTGCCAGGTCAATGTTTTTGAACTAATGGAGGAAACCAGAATATTTGGGGAAAGCCCGTGCACAGATGAGAACATGCCAACTCTATGTAGAAAGGCACCAGCTGTGAGTCAAACCAACTTCCAACTATCTGTTTATTCTTGCAGAATTAGTGGCAAAAACTACTAAAGAGATTTGTAATATTGTCTGATAAATGCTGGTACAAGACAGCTGACATACATGCATATTTTAAGTCAAAACAACAGTCATTCAACTTCACGTCACATACACTATTTAATAACACCGCAATGATGCAGTTCCAGTAACCCCTGCCCACCCAAAAAAAAAAAAAAAAATCACATCTAAGAGTTGTCTTAATATTTACAGTTAACTGTTTTTTGTACTGTGTATGTTATCATGATATATAAGATTTACAACAGTGACTGTATTAAATGTTGTTTTGTCTGTTAGCTTGCAGTTAAATCACTGTGCACAAAGAACACAACAGCGATTTTGCTGTCAAGTGTCTTATGGCTAAACCAGTGATCACCAAAAACAGAAGCCCACAGGGGGATGGGTGTGAGGTGGAGGTTACGAGTGGTGGGATGCAGTAGAGACCATACCCAGTTTACAAATGATGACACAAAATTATGTAGCAAAACAATCAAACAAAAAAAGTCCCGTGATACTGAATACTGTATACAGTATTCATGCACATTTTAATTATTTTAGAGCTACCTAAAACAACTGAATTAGTACAATAGGATAATTTATTGTTTTGTAATCTCTGAAGACTTTGTAAGTTTGACAGCTTATTTACAACATACAGCTGACACATTATTCAGATACTTGACCGACCAGGCTGTATTAGCCCCAAACTAAATGAAGATCAAATGCTATTCTACATGTATAAATATTGCTGCTTGCATTGCTTGAATTTGGCAATTTGATGTCAACACCAACACCCCGCCCCCCCACCTCCATTTTCCCCTTCCTTTGTATTTGCTCTAACGTTTGATTTTCCACAGGAGCTAATATTTTTTTCCTCATTTAACATTCTGCACAATGGCTCAGGCAAAATAAAAACTACAAAGTACACATTACAACAAAAACTATAAACAAAAAGAAATCATTTAAATTAACATACAAATAAAAGCATGCCAAATATAATTTGTGTGGAAACATTAATAAAAGTGACAGAACCTACAGTTATGAGAAATGTAGCTTTTTAGTCTATACAACTAAATGGCTCAGCACTAGAACACATCTGAGCATTAAAGGTTCACTTGTGCTAATTAAAAACTAATGTGTATAAATTCCAACAGCTGAAATACATTTTTATTAATGAGGAAAAAAGATGATTGTTTTTCTCTTGGATAACTAATTCATCATCGAGCTTGATACCTATGAGGTTTCGTCACAAGCATCATCATGGGCATTTCTTGCATCAAAGTCTGGCTCGGCAGAGCCTGCACAAAAACTGTTTGGCTCCTCAGCAAAGTTTCCTGGTGACTCCTGCTCTGCACCTTCATCAGCACACTTCACAACAACTTTCTGTGTTGTATGGATTTTCCTGTGGCCATCTAAATGTGCCTTTTGTCTAAAACTTTGACCACACAGATCACAACTAAATGGTTTCTCCCCTGTGTGGATCCTCATGTGAATGCCTAAATGTGTCTTTCGTGTAAAACTTTGTCCACAAAGATCACAACAAAACTGTTTCTCTCCGGTGTGGAAACTCACATGTCTATCTAATTGTGCTTTGTTGCTAAACCTGTGATGACATACGGGACAACCAAACAACTTCTCTCCTGAATGGATTTTCATGTGAATGCCTAAATGTTTCTTCCGTGAAAATCGTTGCTCACAGTAATCACAGCCAAATGGTTTCTGTACTGTATGGATTCTTGTATGTTTGTTTAAATTTGACTTATGGGTAAAACTTCTTCCACATACATCACAGTCGTAGGGTTTCTCCCCAGCATGGATTCTCATGTGTTTGTTTAGATTTGATTTATGGGTGAATCTTTTTCCACAAACACCACATTCATATGGCTTCTCTCCTGTGTGGATTCTCATGTGTTTGTTTAAAGTGTTCTTCAAGCTAAATCTTTGCTGACAGACATCGCAACCAAATGGTTTCTCACCGGTGTGGATTCTCATGTGAACACTTAAATGTGTCATACGTGTGAATCTTTGTCCACATATATCACAACCAAATGGTTTCTCTCCAGTGTGGAAACTCACATGTCTGTCTAGATGTGTTTTATGGCTGAACTTTTCTCCACAAAAATCACATTCAAACAGTTTTTTCCCTCTGTGGAAACGTGCATGTCTTTCTAAATCAGTCTTATAGGTAAATCTCTGTTCACAAACATCACAACCAAACGGTTTCTCTCCAGTATGAATCCTCGAGTGCTTATTCATATTTGATTTAAGGTTAAACCTGCGTCCGCATACATCGCAACTGTATGGTTTCTCTCCCGTGTGGGTTCTTGTGTGTTTGTTTAAGTTTGACTTATGGTTAAACTTTCGTCCACATATGTCACAGCTGTAGGGTTTCTCTCCAGTGTGGACCCTCATGTGTTTGGTTAAATCTGTTTTAGAGGGAACTATTTTACCACAGTCATCACAGCTTAATGATTTCTGACTTTTCTGAACTTTACTGCAAGATTCTGCATTTTCCTTTACACTAAAACTTTTCTTTGGAACAAAAGTGCTTGAAGACCTTGATTCTAAATGATTTGTCACATGTCTAAGAAAAGTTTGATTGTTAACAAACAGCTGACCACACTCGGAGCAGATAAAACATTTGCTGACATTGTTTAGACCAGACACTAAAGCTGTGCTCTCTTTCCAGTCATCACCAATGTCTTCAGCTCTTGGTTCTGATAAAGGTACAGGACAGTAATCAGGGTGGGTCACAGTTTTGTCCTCCTTAATATCACAGCATTCAATCGCTGCAGAGCTAGAATTGTCTACACAACTCTTTTGATCTGGGCTCCTGGTAGCGTCTGCTCTTCCAAAGTCATCTCCACCAGTTTCTGCTTTCATCTGGTCAGTTGAGCTGCAAGTTGGAAGATCTCCAACTTCCATTTGGTTCTGATGAAGGTGTGAAAACTGAAGTTTCTTATCATCTTCATTCTTCAATGGAACTGTGGTGAAGCTAAACCTTGTGGTGTTAGTCTCCTTCTGATTGAGCTGGTCTTCCTCTAGACTGGTCCAGGGCTCTTCCTCTTCTGTCTTTTTGTGAAGTAGGTCCAAATCAGGCTTCCAATCTTCAGGGGCTCGTTCATTTTTCTCTCCCTCTTGGCGGGTCCAGAGGTCCTCTTCCTCCTTTATGTGGATGGGGTCCAAACCAGGCCTCCATCCTTCAGAAGAATCATCTTTATTCTCTTCCGCAGAACTGGTCCTGACGTTGTCCTCTTCTTCCTTTATGCAGAGAAGCTCTGGATCCTGCTGCTTCATACAGGAGCTCCTTTCTGTAAGAGTCTCGTCTTTAATCAGCACCATCTGCTGAACATCTGCAAGAAACACAGAAATATGTGTCCATTATACACAACTTTGTATTCACACATGCAACACGTGTTATTGTTGAAATCAACTAAGTTCACTGCTTAGCTATTAAGCACTACACTGAAAAGGATGTTAGTTTACTTTGACAGCATTTAGCTTTAAGCACGTCTCAACTTGTTACATTATTTTTATAGGAAACCAGACCAGTTTCTGAAGAGGCAGGTCTGTGTCAGCTTTAAGACTGAGAGCCAGACTGATGGCTAGGCCTGTCATGAATGATAACAAATTTTGCTGGGCAATCAATTGTCTCAGAAATTATTGCGATAAACGATAATATTGTTTGAAATATGAAAATTAGTAATGATTGTCAAATTGTGTCAGGAAGGGCATCCGGCGTAAAAACAATTGCCAAGTCTTCGTGCGACTAGTTTGCTGTGGTGACCCCTGACGAAGGGAGAAGCCGAAAGAAGAAGAAAAAAGAACAAAAAAAGTTGTGGAGAACCTTGTATGTGTGAGGATTTAAATTTTGTTGAGAATTTTAAAACAACTCCTTTAGAGCAGAGTAAAGATTCTTGAGTCGACATAAATGTACTTAAAAACCTCATTGCTGGAGCCAGAATCTCTGCTGGTCATTAAAAATTGTGTCTCTTGAACGGACCAGCCAGTATTTAATCAGGTAGAATCTCAGGACAAATATCTGTCCTCTGAGTAGAAGTATTTCACGGATGACAAAGCAGACATCTGGTTAAAGGCTTTACAGGTCACCGGTTTGATTCTTGGAATTGTCTCTCTCTGCAACCATTCAGCCTTCCTGATCAGTGTCTGTAAAGTTCAGAAAAGTAAAGAGAGTTGGTCATTGTAGCCACAAATGTGAGAAAATGTATCCAGAACATTCGGAACAAATGGAAACATGGAAACACGGCCAAGCGACACTCCAACGTAACACAAAACTCCTGTTTTTAATGGAAACGTGATGATAATCTTGATCCAGAGCTCAAGCGGGTGGTGTGGAGCACCACTAAGAGGCAAAATACGCATCTTTTAATTGAGATATAAAGCAAAAGGTCACTGCGACCCATTGAAACTTAATTGCCTGCATTCATGTTACATAACCACTCAGACATGCGATGACGCCCTTTCTTCTTCTGTGTTTGTGAATCTGGCTCGATCCAGCGATTCAGCTCAGACCACTTGGAGGCTTATGTAACCCATCTTGGAGCGGAGAGAGGGAGGAACGCAGGAGTACCCAGAGCAGGAAGAGCTGGAATATGCAGCAAGACAAAGGTTTCTATCCCAGTGTTTCATTTGAATCAGATGGCCTCCGAATGAAGCATTGATAATGTGTACGGTGCAGTGGTGATTCATTATCATGCAGCGGCTGAACTGAAGGGTGTGTTCGTTCGTGCCTGAATCTGTCCACATCACAAATGCAGACAGCTGTCTTCAGTAGCAGTGTGTTTTCTGGAGGGAGGCTTCATGATTCACACCACAACATGCCGTGCAATGCTGTTCTAACAGTTTTTAAAAATAGCTTCAGCTTCTGCATATGTGCTGCAAGTGTACGACTAGCATTCATTCATTCAACCTTTGTTTAGGCAGGTTAATCTCATTGAGCCTCGAGGACTCATTCATAAGAGAGAAATATAGTTTTTTTTTAACAAGTTATAACAAAGATGTCTAAGTAGCAAAACAGACAGATTATAAGGCAGATGTAGAAAATCAAAAACAGGGACATGTCTGCATTGGTTTTTGCCAGGATTCCAACAGATTCTTAAAGCCATTTAGAGAAGTCAAGGATGAGAGCTTCAGGTCTTTTGTAAGATATTCCAGGAAGCAGGAGCGGAGTAGGAGAAGGCCCTTTTGCCAAGTTCAGTCCTCACTGACGGAACACTGCAGGTAATCATGTCCTGAGAGCTAACTAAAGTGCAGGCGCAGTTTCCCAAAATAACTTAATAAAAAATAAAATGAAGCTTAAGATCTATTGAGCATAAATGTAACGTACAACAAATACCACAGCTCAGGAGGTGCTTTCACAAAAAACAAAACAAAACAAACAAAAAATCTCAGTAATGTTAATTTGATTTGTGTGTGACTACGTAAGTGCCAGCTCTTTACAGTTGTCTACTTTTACTGTCATGTTGCGTTAGTTCCTTAGGTAGTATCCTTCACGGTAGTACTGGTAAAAAAAAGAAAAAAACTTGTTAAATCATGATATGCTAATTTCACAGTGTTAGGCCTGTCGCGATAAACAATAACTCAATCGCATGATAAATGGAAATAAACAACCTTATTTTCATTTATCGACTTTATCGTTTCTTCGTGTCTCGCTCTACTGAAGACACTTTCTCTTTTCTCTTTAAAATCTGTTTTAACCGTCCAAAATCACGTTTTTGTATCGTTAAAAGCAGCTAAGCTGAGATGCTAAGCTACATGCTAAGCTAACAGGCCGACCTTGGAGGGAAAAAACCTCCGTCTTGTCAAAGCTCCAGAATTCATGGTTGAAACCCGTGCCTTTGTACAAAAAGTAGTTTCTCTCTGCAAAAAGAAGCTGAGAACTTGTTTACTGATTTTTATTTATTTATTTAAAGCTTTGTCTGAAAAATGCAGTGCTAAAGAGCTCAAACCACATCGAGCGTCCGCCATTTTGAGAACCGAATAAAGGAAGGAGAGACAACCCATGTCATATCAAGGGGCCTCCCGCCCATTTTTCTTAAAGAGACACTGCTCGCTCCCTCACTATCCATCATTCAGTTCAAACAGTCTTTTGGTTTGGTTGATGCGCTCGTTTCTGTTGATGCGGCGGGGCACGCCGCTTGTATAATGGTAGGGGAACACAGAATATGCATCGACCACCAATTTATAGTCAAGTCAGACCGCGGAGCCTTACCCGAGTCTGCACAATAACAGCGACTGGGAACTGTGCAGCTCAAACCTCCAGACCAGCTTCTTTCCTGAGGATCAGGAAATTGGCTGCTGGTTCTGATCAGCAGTCCTTTCAGGCAGCATTTCATTTTTCAGCATTTGCCACAAGTTCTGGAAGCTATAGCTCATTTAAAGGCAACATATTTTTCTTGTATGGTACATTTCTTAACAGATCTTAAGCTTCATTTTATTTAGTTTTTTGGGGGGAACTGCACCTGCACTTTAGTTTCTGTGGTGGATTTTGTTGATCTATATTTTGTGCAGACTTTTTCAATTTATATAACAAGGACCATTTTTATTTTTTTTTTATTATACTTTGAGACTGAATACTTTGCTAAGTAAAGTAATTGCAGTACAATTAACCCTTGTTGTTTATTTTAGTTTTCATATAATACTGCAAAGCAACATGTTAAATTTGTCAAATGTATAACTATGATTTTTTGTTGTTGTTTTTTATCACAAAATTTATCATTATCGTCAGAATGCTCTGAAATATCATATTATGTTTGAACCATATCACCCACCCCTAGGTAGGATCTTTTTGGGCCGTGGCTGCTGACGAGTTGCTTTAATTTTGAACATGATAAAAATGTTTGTGCAATAGATTTCCTATTAAAATAGCCACAGAGTTGTCGTGAGTGTCTCGGATCCTTTTTAAATCCTTCTTGATTTTGTTCCGGACATCCACCCTGCTCAACAGCGTTGAGAGCTGTAGTTGGACGCCTGCAGGGGAACTTTCCTTTGACAGAAAACAGGTCCATGTCTGAAAATCACATCCATGATCAATAGTAATTGTTTTAAAATCTGGTCCAAATTGATCTCTCTCCATTTCAAAACTGTAATCCTGCAGATTAAATAAGAAATGAGAAGACTGTGTCAAGATGGATATGGAGTGAGCCGAGGCAGCTATGATGTGGGCAATGACTGAATGTGCACTGCCTGGGATGCAGTTTTTCAACATGCGCCCACAAATAAAGCTGTGATTTTTAGTAACTGGCTGCACAAACAGCTTGCTGGTTACTTGGATGCAAACCCCGCAGCAGAAAAACTGCCAATTTTCTCACAGTTTAGATTCTCCGGCCAGTGTCTAGCAGTCGCAGCCCATTAGGGTACTGCCTTTATGGACTTCCATCTTGCAGTCGGTGTTAAATTTTATTATATCAGATAGATGTCCAGTGAACCTGAGCGGCTGTGACTCAGTTTGTGGGTTGGGGATCCTCGCCCTCCACTGCTCTCGATCAGTGTACGGGTGAGAATTTAAAAGGAGCTGTGTATGCGGAGTGGAAATATAAAATGGAAAGTGCCTTATAGGTGTGAATGGGTGAATGTGAAACACCATTAAGCACTTTGCAGGACTTGTTGAAGTGAGAACCTTTTCCCTGTAGAAGGAAACTAAGGACTGTATGAGCCTGACGATCGTCTTCTATGTCCTCTTCTGCTAGCAGCTGGTAGCGTTGTTACAGGACTAACTGGTCTTCACTGGCATTTATTTGTAAAATAAATTACAAACATATAAAACATTACACTTGAGCTCAATCAAGATTACACCATCTGTTATTTAAGGTATGACTCATCTACTTTCACAAAAACCTTGAGTAAAACGTCATTGTTTTAGTCATTTTTGTGTTGGCTGAAATCGATTAGTTGTGGCAGCCATCTTAAATTGGATTGATTCCAAAATGTCATTACTCTCTGAAAGTTTCATTAAAATGTGTCCAGGGACTCACGAGATATTTTACTAACGAGTCACAGTTGCCTGTAATAGTTAAAACTCAGAGTATGTGTTGTGTTGTTAATGCTGGAATGCAAATAGCGGGCTCAATGTCCTCCACCAGAAACGTTTTATACAGTTGATGCGATTTCCTACATTTTTTGGTGTATTTTAACAGGTTGTTAAACATTCATTCAACCTTTATTTAGGCAGGTTAATCCCATTGAGGACTCCTTTACAAGAGAGACGTGGTTTCAACGACAACAGCGACAACAATAGACAATCATAAGAGAGGCATACAGATTTTAATTTTTTTAACATTACGTTTATATACATTTGTAAACACCGCTTCTGTCAAGCATCCTAGCTGTTATTTTGTCATATTAGCACTGTTGTTTTGATACGTAATGTGAATAATACACATCAATTATATTTTCTCGTGGTATTTTTAGTAAATAATCAAAATTTTATTAATGACCCACTTAAACTGTCGAACTAATTTGCAATTTTGTTGTGCAATTTAATTATATTTTTGAGTTTTTTTTTTTTTTTATAAAATTGTGCGATGACTTTGGACTTTTAGGGGTGGAGAATTTTTTTAAGGGTAGACGTGGAAACGCTTACTTGGAAGGGGCAGCTCGTATGCTCATAAGCGGCTGTTGTGTTTAAAATGAGTGTTTATATAATTATTGTCAGTTTACTTATCCAATATAAGTTTTATTCGTTCAAGGCAGTCACATCTGTTTATAACTTTATTATTATTAATCCTGAGAGTTACCGGATCCAAGCAAATGGTTACCGGAACGCACCCTGTCAAAATAAGAGAGTTCCCGGATCCTGTTTCGTCAGGATCCAGCTCAAATTAAGCCCTGGGTGTGACTCTTTGCTACAGACATGCTAAACTTTAGCTCATTATCTGTAAAACGGACTGATTTGAAGCTATTTTTGTGTTTGCTAGTTACTTGGCTGTGTCAGCCATCTTGAATGGGGTTGACTCTAAAACCTCGTCAGATTAAAATGTTCATCAAGTGACAATTTTCTGCAACAAACAAATAAACCTGGGTAAACAACATTATTGCCTTTGAACAATAAATATAAATGGGATAAAGTAAATGCATGATGCTTTGAAAGAAGCCTTAGGTCCTAAACTTTATTTAAAAGTAGGTCTTTAAATATTAAATGTATCTTGTGAGTAACTGCACCTACAAAGTTAGTTTTTTTTTTTCCCAGAAAGGCCAACGTTAGCTTTATTCCTGTATGATTTATGATCCACCTTTCTCACAGGGGTCTACTTTTACCTCAGACCGTCTAAACCTGGACCTTACTGCAGCCCAAACTTTATACATTTACTCTTCAGATCAGAGCGTGGCGCTTCACATGCTTTAAACATTCAGTTATTAGTGTGGAGAAGTTTAGGTACTCCTGAGATGAGCACACAAGAAAATCTCATCTCAAAGTTAAATCAAGTAATGAGGCAAGTGAAGCACAGCAATGTTTTATTTAGGTTCTGCTCTTTAAATCAGTGTTAAAATATTCATTGCACTAATTAGCGCAGGAGGAAAAAAAAATCAAATTAACATTATTTAACGTGTTAAAGCCAGTATTCAACCTCACGCCTCCCCGATGTATGCAACCAGTGTGTGTAGTTTTACACGGGGAGCATATTTTCTCACCCGTAATGCTGCTAAACTCGTCACGTAAAAAAAAAAAAAAAAGAAGTTGTTTCGACGGCCCATCTTGCGCCGTTCGCTTTTGGCACCGCTCCGACTCGCTCTCAGCAACGTCGCATACACCGAATTACAGATGAATTCCGTCCCAACTTAATAAAACGTGTTGTTTAGTCACAGCTGAAGGTGTGTGAGCATTTTTTTTTTTTTTTTTTTTAAGAAAAAAGAGTCAATTAGACGAGGAACTCTGTGGGGAAATTTGCATTGATCCTTGCTCTGGTGTTGAAATGTTTTTCCCAATAAATTATTTATTTGTTTCACCATTATTTAATCAGGCCGGTCAACTAGGAGCACTTTTTTTTTTCAACTCCGGTCTGCAGTGGATCATTCGACCGGTTCATTTCTCTTAACTTATTATTCAGTGACGATTCAAACCTAATTATTAATGTGATGTAGTGACACAAAATAAATTATTCTGGGCTCATGTTTTTCTTATTGTGACCTTTTCAAACACACCCAGACTGACATTTTTGGCTTGCAAACTTTTGTCTTCCTCCTTTTTTTAATTTTAAAGGTCTAGACTTCATTTAGGAAATGCATATCACCCGCCATCTTTCCTGACAAAGTTGTAGACGAAGATCGTCTTGTGACTGATGATGGAGCTGCTTTAGTCAAACCGTGTAAATGACAGGCACATTTAAAACACATTGAAAACGTCATCAGTCTGCAGCTGTAACCTCATTTTTTTGCATATTTCCTGGATTTTTGATCCCTCTAACTTCCATCTAATTAATATTGATCAGACAGAATTTCAAACACTGGCTCAGATCTGCTTGAAAAACAAGTTTTCCCTTCTGTCCGTCCAGCTTTTCCTCCTGCTGTGATCGACGCAGGGAAGGGCATGAGCTCTGAGAGCAGGCGGGCCATGATCGAAGAGAAGAGTCTGATTCTGAAACAAACCTACTGGTAACTAATCCAACTCCCTCCGTTTACTTTGTAGTCTGTTTTTTGTGCCTCTGCAATGCCTCCTTGAAGCATTTTAAAATATTTCTTTCCTTTTTTTAACTTTCTGTGCAGCGAGATGCCCAATTATGACGCCATCATCCCCGTTTTGCTAAAGGAAGGCATTGACCAGCTACCCAAACACTGCAAGCTAACGCCAGGTAAGCAGCCACTCAAATATCAGTTTGTAACATCCAAAATGATGACTGCTGTGTGGTTATTGAGCTAATCAGTGGAGTACAGCCTCTTATTTTAGCCATTTGTCTTTAAAAAAATATTCCATTAGGATAAGAATTAGCTTTCGGTTACAGTTTGTGATGAGCTTTGTCGTCATTGATAGCAGCCACCATCTGCACAAAACGAGACTGAATTGGCTGGTTTTGCTCAATTAAACAAATCTAGTTGCTCCTTTGTCATGTGAGTGATTATTTAGAAGTTGTTCCATTCTGAAGTGTTATATATTTAGAGGAGCGGTAGGTTTTTTTTCTATATTGCCTGTAGCTGATGTTAAAGGTGGGTGTGCATTCGTCTGTACTGTCAGCAACAAGTCTCCTGAACAACCCCTCTATAACTTAAAGTTTGGAGTCAACGCAGTTCAAGATGGCTGCCACAGTCTGTCCAACTTATTCTGCACAGTTTGTAAGACAAACTCAAGTTGCAAATCTTTGTACAAAACTAGAAGAAGTTGAAGAGACTAAGCCACTGGGAGTCATAATAGACAAAACTCTTTCATAGTCTACACAAATTAATAAGATTGTGACTAAGATGAGCAGAAACATTGCTATAATCTGGCGTAATGCACATTTTGTGTCTCTGGAAATAAGAAAATTAGTTAAACAGTCTTTAGTTCTTTGTCAACTTCAGTATTGTTCAGCCGTTTGGTCAAGTGATTCAAAAAACATCTGGATAAACTAGTGTTGTAGTACTCGAGAGTGGTCTTGAGACCGGTCGC
>JARVGS010001968.1:31992189-32004382 GCA_031762315.1 Hypsolebias antenori | reverse complement strand
AAAATTGTGTTTTTGGATCGTTAAAAGCAGCTAAGCTGAGAAGCTAAGCTACGAGCTAAGCTAACAGGCCGACCTCGGGAACCCCCTCTCCCCCGTCTTGTCAAAGTTCCAAAATTCACGGTTGAAACCCGTGCCTTCGTGTAAAAAGTTGTTTTTCTCTGCAAAAAGAAGCTGAAAACCTGTTTACTGATTTTTTTAATTATTAAAAGCTGTGTGTGACAAATGCTACGCTAAAGAGCTCAAACCACACTGAGCGGCTGCCATTTTGAAAACCAAATAAACCGGAACGAGAGACAGCCCATGTCACGTCAAGGGGCCTCCCTCCCATTTTTCTTAAAGACACACTGCTTGCTCCCTCACTATCCAGCCTTCAGTTCAGTCTTATACTGCCATCCGGTGGTCAAAAAAGGTACTACACACAACAGTTATCCAACATTTATTCTTAAATTTGACAATTACTAATGTCAAATTTCAAACAATATTATCGTTTATCGCAATAATTTCTGGGACAATTAATCGCCCGGCAAAATTTGTTATCGTGACAGGCCTAGGTGAGACCACAGGCAGGAGATTGAGCGAGCAAGACACATTGTAGTGAAGGTGGAAAATTTAAGGAAACAAGACTGGAAAAAGAATTGTAATATAAACCCCTTCAGCTGTTTTGTTCATTTTGGACTGTTATGCCAATAAAGAGTCTTTGAACAGAGTTGACTGAGAGGAGGGGAGAGAAACGTGACGGCAGGAATGAAGCTGAAAGCTCCTGGACGTTTCCTTTTTTGCTGCTCCAGTTTGTTCACTGCAGTGGACTTTACCTCAGACAACCAGCAGGGGGACTCGTGACACACTCACTGTTCAAAACCAGTGCATGAGTGTGTGTGCGAGTGTGAGGGAGAAAGTGGTTTGTGACTTGCCAGAAGACTGTCACCATCTTGCGTGGCAGCAGATGAATCACAGTTACTCTGCATCTGTTTTCGTCTTCTTTTATTAGTTTGTCTGTTTGAGATTGTGGCAAGTAGAAGAAAAAGAAAAGAAAAACTGAAAATGAGCTAAATGAGTTGTCGCAGCGGTGCTAACATAGAAAAGGCCCCTAAATATGATATAAAGCATACTATGTAGTTAATGAATTGTAGATTAGCATAGCTTAAATTAGAGATCATTTTAGACGACATTTTAAAGAAGACTGCTATCAGCAGGTAGCCTTTTAGGAGAGGACCGTAGGATTTTATGTATTATTTCAAGAACAGTTGTTGTTTTGAGCACCTGTCTAATGGCACCCTTTTTCAGGTTTTAGTCTGTGCAGCTTCCTTTTCTTCCACCTCCGCTCTGACAGCTGGTGCGCTATCGTGAATGGTTGTGATGATAAATGCAGTGACATCCTCATTTATTTATTTATTTATTTATTCATTTGTTTGTTTAATTTTTTTTTAAGCTTGGGCTCGTTCTGTCATTACAGACACGTTTAGATTGTTTGGCTATTGTTATATAGGTACTTTCATAGAACAGTTCCTTAAGCAGCCTCCGTCTGGCCATAAATCACTAATCGAGCCACAAAGTCTGAAGCGTTCAGAAATGAAGTGAGCAAAGCAGAACCAAACGAGGCATGGAGCAGAGCTCGGCTGCACCGAAGCACGTCAAAGAGATGGTTCGGTCAACCTTGAAGCGATGTTATCAATAGTTAGCACTAGGGCTGAACAATTAATTGCATATGCAATAATATCGCGATATGATAAAACGAGATTTTCTAATCGCAAAGGCTGCGATTTGACTGGTCACATGATGTGGTTATGTGACTTGCAAGTGAGCAGAGCAAAGCAGAGAAGGGAGCGGGAGAAGTCAACACTGTGTTTTAACCAGTTGCACAACGGCGTCAGGCTTGACAGAAACTGACACATCTGAAAGTTTGGTACCAAACAGCAATGTCCGCTGTTTGGAATTATTTTGGCTATTAAAAAAGAATGCTGCGCAACGACATGTATTGTGCAGAACCTGCCTTGCTGGTGTTGCTATCACTTGAGGTAACGCCACAAATCTTTATCAACACTTAAAAAAATCCACAAAAACCATTGCCGATGGTTGCCTGGCCAGAATACCAGCGCTTCAACATCAAATACGCAAAGTAGCAGCCAACAGGATCACTGACCAAACTGTTCAAAGGTATTACCAGTGTTTCCACTACCATTATACATACGGGGTGCCCCACTCCGTCAATAGAACTGAGCACCCCGCCATGGCAAGTTAACTGAGGGAAACACTGACTCTGTATGAACATAATTTAAAACGACACACGGAAATAACTTGAGCAATAACGGAGTTCATATCGAAAGACATTATGCCCATTAATATGGTGACCAAGCCTGCGTTTACAGCTTTGATAAACACAGTGGATAAGCGGCGCAGAATGTATCCCTCGCACACATTTTAGCCAAGTTGCTATTCTGGAGCTACACAAAAAAAATGCAGAAACAGAGTTTTGAAAACAGTGATTGAAACATGATTTATTGCTTGCGTTTGTTGAAAAATACATGAGAAAAAGACATTTAAAAATAATTGTATATTAAATCGCAATATTGAGGTTAAAAAAAAAATCGCAATGAGACTATTTTCCGAAATCGTTCGGTCCTAGTCAGTCCTATCAGCCATGACATCAGTCATAGAGCATGCAGTAAATACAAAAAGGCAAAAAGTCTTCATCTAGTTTAGGCTAATAATTGCTATCTGATCAGGGCTTAGATCGCTACTATTGTTTAGGCTTAAATAACAAATCTTTCTCAAAAACAGGAAACTGTGTGAAATTAAAAAGTAGTGAACAGTTCTACACTTTTGCATTTGTTTAGTTTGTCGCTGTTTTCATAATGGAACAGTGTCCTTGTTATTACGTGAATAGAGTAAAGAGGGATGAATATGTCCTGACAGTAAATTTGAGCTCACCTGTGACCATAGTTTCTGCTTTATATTCCTTTCAAAATAAACTACCGTATTTTCTGGCGTATAAGTCACCGTTTTTTGCATAGATTTGCCAGTCCTGCGGCTTGTTTTTTTTTCCTCCCATATTTGATGCAATTTTTGACAGACTTTTTAAATGTTCATTCCTACGAACATGAAACTGACATGAGACACACCTTTGCTACAATGTCAAGCAAACAAATAATTGTTAACCTTGTCAAATTTCGAAGAACTGCAGCAGCAAGTCCTCCTGTGCACGCTACCGCGGCCGATTTTTGCCAGCCAGTTGATTTTTAGCACGACGGTGGCCCACGTTTCCCGGCGGTCAGCGGTGACACATAATAAATGCGACTTATACGCCAGAAAATACGGTACAATGTCCTTTCTGAGTTGTTTGATTATTGAATTCAGTGCCACTGTGCAAAAAAGTCATATTTAAAAAAATAATAATAAAGGAAGGGAGTAGGATATTGCAGATATCTGACTTTAGCCTAAATTGATTTATTATGTGAACAAAATAGTGTCATGGTGAGTCAGTCAGTTTAATAAACTACCTCATTTCCACTTTCAATGTCGCTGCATAAAGAGTTGCACCGGTGCTCACTTGCTTTTTGTATTTGCTGTATTAAATCCAGTTGTCTGGCTGGAAAATTCATAAAAAGATGATTCACATAGTCATTTTTCATCTTTTCTTAAATAATAATTTTACTTTGCTTCTGCACAATTACTCTCAAGTCTCCAAAGCGTCACTTTTTTAATGCAATTTCAGATCACAATGTGGCGTTCCCCTTGAGACGGCAGCTCCTTTTGTGTCTACACAATGTTCATGCAGTCACATTATTGAGCTGTAGGTCACTCCATTTTTTAAAGTCTTCAGCTACTGAATTTGTGTGCACAAAACAGAAAATATGGACTTTCTGGTTGTATGACACAAGTCAGACTTAAACAAACTGGCAGCCAGCTGCTTTTTAACTACAGACTCTAGGGCAGGGCTATTCAACTGGTGAATAGAAGGAAGGCCTTCTGCCCGCTGCCTTTCATGCTGGAGTTTAGACTAAAGTCATCTTGTGTTGAGAAATTACAGTAATTGTTGCCATTTTCATAAAAACATTAAAAATAAGTCAAATGTTAACTCAATATCTGTAGAACACTGAGTTATTGCCATATTTTGAGTTGATATTTTTAAGGTCAGTTGACTGGTGTTAATCACTAGCAGATGTGTAACCAATAAATATTGAACAGTTAATTTAAATCCATCCAGTGGTTCATGAGGTAAGGGTGCACCAATTTATTGGCCCTGATTTCCTTAATTTGGGGAAATTGGTTATTATTATTATTATTTTTAATAGTTTTAACAACAATTGTCTCAACCATTTATATTTCAGAACACTAACTCATGGCCAGTTAAAACCAGTTTGTATTGTTTCTAGAATATTTTTCAAGAGTATGACTTTCAACAAAATAATATTGGAAAATTGAAGGTGCACTGTGACCTTATTAACAGTGGACAGTGTCGCTTATAAAACAAAATCGGAATCAGCAGGTCAGACTTTTTAGAAATCGGTGATCGGCCAGAAAACTGCAATTAGTGCACCCTTATCATGAGGTATTATGCTAACAGACTCAGGTGACGTCAAATGATTAATGGCAAAGTTTAAAACGAAGGCATTGATTAGTCTGTTAGGAGTGTTTATGTCTACTAGTGCACTATAGTTAAGGCCAATACAGGTAGTCCTCGGTTTACGACCGGCTCGGTTCCCGTTTTTTCGCGTTTACGACCGCCGCCTCAGTGACGTCATCACACCTTACGTCATATTTTTTATGCAGCATTTTATGTTTTTTCGATTTTTTGAGGGTATTTTGTTAGCTAACTGCTTGGAATCACATTAAAACAGTGATCTAAGTAGCTGTTGTTGTGTCGAGACCTTTACTTCGGCGCCCTCCGCGTCCTCGTAGCCCGAATGGGGACCGAGCGGTGGGCGATCGAAATCGGTCAAAAATCGAATATTCAAACGCTCGCTGCTCGGTCACCGTTTGAGCTACGGGGACGCCGAGGGCGCCGATGGAAAGCTCTCGTCGAGACCTTTAATTTGGCGCCCTCCACGTCCTCGTAGCTCAAAAGTTGACAGCGCTATTAACATTCAAAGTTGACGTTTTCTCAGGCGAACACCTGCAAACCTCCGCCTGAGAAAACGTCACCTTTCAAACGTTAATTATTCGGGGAAAAATGGGCCTAGGATGAGCAGCTCGGTATCTATTCGCATCTCCTCGTCGAGAGCTTTCCGATGGTGTGCTCGAAATTGTTGTAGCTCCAAAAAAACATGTTTAAAAAGACGTTACGTCCGCCATGTCCGGCGCTCCGAGTTACGGCAAAATCGAGTTGCAAACGGTCCTTAGGTCCGGAACCCGTTCGTAAGTTGGGGACTGCCTGTATGTATATGTACTGCAAAATTTTACTCACCAGTTCTGCAGAAACAGCGGCTCAGTTCCAGTCCTGCAGACCTACCCTACTGGTTCTGGTCCAGTTTGTTGATGGGCGTATAATGTGGCGTATGCAATACTCCTCTTGTTTTCCTGTCCATGGCTGGCTGTGTTTGTAATTTTTTTTGTAGTAGTGTTGAAAAGACTCCCCAGCTTTTGCATTTGTGTTTTGTGATCAGAGGAAATGTGTGCTGCTTCACCTGCTTTGGCTCTAACACACAGCTGACTGTTCACAACTACACTGAACACAACTTGAACGATTCATGCACTTTTTTGTTTTTAGGTCAAAGAAGAAACCGTCAAATGCTGCAGGGAAATTATCTAAGAAAAATACTTGTGGTTTTAGGACCTCTATATACTCCCCAACTGGTGAAGATCTCACAAAGATAATGATGACTCATGGAATCTAAACTAAACAAAGAGTTTTTATCTGGTGGGAAACTGCTGCAGTCACAGACGTGTGTGTGCTTCTCTGATCGATCAGTACACACTTCCCTTTGTCTTGGTTTTATTTGGTTAAAGTAACTTTTAACTCTGACACAAGGGGAATATTCACCGTGGAATTCATCATTAGTCAAGAAAGATGTCTAAGGTTGTTTTCACACCTGATAGTCCGGTAGACTCTGTTCAGTTGGGGACCAATATTCATAACATTTTGTGTACATTTGAGTTGGTGCGTTTGCGTTCACACTGCCCTGTGCAGTCGAGCCAACCTGTTCGAACCAACCTGTTCCCCCCAGTCGCCTGTGGTGGCGCTGCACCAACAACTAATGAAAGAAACAACACAAAAACCTCTGAAGAAGGCAAACGGTTTAGAGTTCGGGACAACAGGGCTGGTGTAAATGCACCCAAACAACAGTTTTTAGAACGTTCTTACTAGTATTTGCTACCCTACATACAGGAAGTATAGCAGTTTACACAATGGCTATAAGATTAAATCAATAGGAAAAAAAACTTGTTCCTCAGCCTGTTTCACTAGGACCTGTCTACTTGGAGGCCATAAATTCAGCTTCTTAATGGACAGGAATCTTTCATCTTGAAACAAAAACGCTAATCTTTGGTATTTAGTTAAAAAATAAAATAAAGTAGTAAAAATATTCACGTTTAGTCTCTGAACAAATTAGAACGAGGAGTATGGAGGAGAATGGTTAATTGTCCTTTGTGACAAAGACCTATTGTCGGGATGAAAGTATTTATCAGGTTGCTGAAGATCAGGGGCAGCCTGAGCCTTTCAGTGAGTGTTTTGATCATTTAAAGGTGCTTTCACATTAAATGGTTATGAGAGTTCTCAAGGGTTAGGTGATCTATTTGTTCCACTGTGCTGCAGTTATCAGGACCAACATGTTTGGCTGTGAATACAAAGCACACAACTGCATCTCTCATGTAATAATGGAGGGCTTCATTTTAGGCCTTTGTTTGGTGGCTGTTGTTTAACTCTTACTGTGGAGTTTTATTCAGAAGGAGGAACTAGAGCTGAACAATTCGTTGCATTTGCAATAATTTTGCAGTATGATAAAACAAGATTTTCTAATTGCAAAGGCTGCAATTTGATTGGTCCTGTGATCTGGTTACGTGACTTGCGAGTGAGCAGAACAAAGCAGATCCGGGAGCATGAGAAGTCAACACTGCACTTTAACTTGTTGCACAGTGGCATCAGGCTCGACTGAAGCTGATACATCTGTAAGTTTGGTACCAAAGAGGGACAGCACATCTGTTGTTTGGAATTATTTTGGCTCTAAACAAAGAAGATGCTGCACAATGACATGTATTGTGCAGAACCTGCCTCACTGCTGTTGCTACCTCTCGAGGTAACACCACAAATCTTTATCAACACTTAAAAAACTACCACAAAGCCATTTATGATAGTTGCATGACTACAGTGCCAATGACCAGTGTTTCAACTTCTATTAAGCAAAGTAGCAGCCAACAGGATCACTGACTGAACTGTTCGAAGGTATTACTCCATATGAACATAATTCAAAACTGCACGTGGAAATAACTCGAGCAATAACTGAGTTCATGGTGAAAGACATGATGCCCATTAATATAGTGACCCACAGTGGATGAGCGGTACAGAATGCCCTCGTGCACACATATTAGTCAAGTTGCTGTCCTGGAGCTACACAACAAATGTAGAAACAGAGTTGCTGAGGAGATGAAAACAGTGGAGTTTGTTGTAAATGAAACAGATTTATTGTTTGTGTTTGTTGAAAAATACATGAGAAGACATTGAAAAATAATCACATATTGAATCACAATACTGAGGTTGAAAAAATCAATTAGAATAATTTCCTAAATCGTTCAGGCCTAGGTTTTAGCTGGTTCTGATTAAAAATGTGAGCTTAGACCTTGAGGATGATTCGCAGTGTTTATGTTCACTGGTTTTATTTGACCACCGTCATGGAGTGAAGAGGGGCTGTGGAAATACACTCAGTCTGTCTGTCGTCGGGTTCATCTTCAGACAGATAACTTGAAAAATGAGCGAGATACTTCCTTCTTCCTATTTCTGCTTTGGTGTGTGGATGCAGCTAGCCGTACAAAAGGTCATTATTAAAAATTGGGTTGCCACATCAAAATCCAAGATGGCCACCACCCTATATATAAATAAACTGACCACCACAATCATTTGAGGAAACTATGATTTTTAGTTTTATATAGCTGAAGAAGTGTAGTTTCCTACATGATTGGAGTACGGTAGCTTAAGATTAATTTATGGCCACCACTGGCCACCCCCTGGCTCCACCAGTGCACCTGATGGAAAATAAAATTGCTCCTGCTGGTTGCCAGAATTCATCGTTCTGCGCTGCCTCGGACAAGAAGAAACAAAAACACACTTCTGTTTTTCAACACGGAGTAACTCCTACCCACTGGAACATGTTGCACAAAAACATTTCAGGCTTCTTTACCTTTCCCTGCTCAGTTCCAGTCCAGATAAACACTCATCTCAAAAACTACAAACATTCAGTATTCAAATCCTCAAGAGAAGCAGGACTTCAGCGTATCACGTTTGCCTGAACAAAAATCGACTGACCCATGTGAAATCTGCGACCTGCTTCTTCTCAAGACTTCTGTTTGTCTGGATGAAAACCCAAGGCAGTCTTTCACTTTTATAAAAACATGATTTTCTGTGAGTCAGTCCTGTTTTTCCCTTCATGTGTTTACACATAATCTGTTTTGGTTGGAGCGGGGCAGCTGTGTCAGCAGCTTCCCGCCTGCGGTCGGCTCTTTGATCAGCAGCAAGTTGACCTTTGACCTCTGTGGCACAGAGCAATCCTACTGGGACTGCTTAGGTACTGTTCCTGATTGTATTTACATGTTTTCAAATTGTTTTGTTCCAGTTTAAAAGAGTGCTAAATCAGTGTTTGCATCATAAATTAAAGTTTAAGCTCATAATCTCTGGAAAATCTGAAAATCTATAGTTTCCCGAGATGGTTTGTGTGTTAACAAGGTTTAATTCTGACAGGACCGACAAGCTAATGGCTAGTCCGAATACAAAGACCAGAGCAGGCCTTAAAACAACTTCAGTCTCCAAAGTTTTGTGACGCTGTTGTCAAAATTACACACAACATTATTTGGATATTTCTGCTGGAAATGCCCCAGGTTGAACAGGAAGTGCTGGCAATGCTTTTAATGACTGCAGTGACCAAACAACTAAATGATGTATTGTTTTGTAGAACAGCTGTAACTAGAGAAACTGCATTTCCTGCAAAAATGCAGTGTGAATGCTTATTGCAGAAGAACTTGCTGAAAAACAGCTGAAATTAGATAAGAAAACATACTGAAATGTAGCTGAAATGAAAGAACAAGTCTAAATTAGTAGAAGAAAGCAGAACAATCATATTAGCTGAATTAGGTTTAAATAAGCAGAAATTAGCATAAAAATAGGAAATTCGCTAAAACAATTACATTAGGAAAAAGAAGCTGAAAAGAAGCTTAAAAAGCATAAAGGAGCTTAAAAAAGGGCTGAAAAGGTAGAAGAAGCTTAAATTAGCATAAGAAAGCGGAAATAACACGTTTGCCCTATTAGGTTGAAAGAAACAGAAATGAGCACAAAAACGGGGAAATGATCTGAAAAATGCAGAAATTTACAAAAGACAAAACAGCTGAAAAGTAGCTAAAACATTCAGAAAAAAGCTTAAAATACTAAAAGGAAGTGGAAAGAGTACATTGTTGCTGAATTAGGCTAAAAACAGTTGAAATTAAAGCAAAAAAGTAGAATTAGTTGAAAAGCTAAAACTAGAATAAAAACAGCTAAATGGTAGCTGAAATGGCAAAAAGGCTGAAGCTTGCATAAATAAGCTGAAAGAAGCATAACAAGCTGAAATCATCAGAAAGAAGTTAGAAGAAGCACAAAATGTAGTTAGCAGAAATAATCTGAAAGGAGCACAAAACAGCTGAAATTAGCTGAAAGTGGCTGAAAAAAAGTCTAAATTTGCACAAGGAAGCTGAAGGAAGCTGAACCAGAACAAAAAGTAAAAGGAGCATTAAAAGGTTGTAAACATATCCAAAGCTCTGGAGGATGGAAAATGAGCTCAATTCATTTTTGAGGAAGACAATGGCAGAAAAGGCTGAATATTTCAAAAAGCTAAAGTTGTGCCAAGCCCAAACGTTATATCGAATGAGCTGAATGTTCTGATTGATGATTTGTTGAAATAGCACAATACTGTAACTGCGCGATGAGAATCACGCTGAAAAACATACGGAAGGGAAATAGATCACAGTAGTGTGAATTTTTCATAAATATTCACACTATTAAAGAAGAAAAAAAAATCAAAGAAAATGGAAAAAATAAATTTACGTATCCAACAAACTGGCCTAATTTTTAATGTCATGCTTTATTATTTAAAAATAGGATACTTCATGAATTGTTTCCACAATTAAAAGGAAAACACATCATTCTGCAAACTTGTGTCTGAATTTTTATAAAATTGGTAAAAAAAAAATACTTTTTCTTCTTTACATAAATCCAGTCTTTTATTTTGCCATAAAATATAAAAATATCAATAAAATTGAATAATAATTACATATTTTAGCTTCATAATACCACACCTACTAGCCAGAAAAGCCCCCTCCAACAGGCTTGAAGTGGCCCATGGGCCACCAGTTGACAATCACAGCTTTAGCTGATTTTGCAGCTCCATAGACATTTGATTTAGTGTGCAAAGGGACAGAAATGTCTCCTTTGATCATAAAGGCTGCAGAGCCCTGTACAGACCAAAATATTAGAGAAGAAACTAATTGGAGATCAAAGTATCTGTTAGGTTGGTCGAACAGGGTCAAGTTGCTGTATCTTTAAAAACTAAAGTGACATCACCATTTTAACTATTTATTTATTTATTTTTCAGCAAGGCTCAGACTCCAAATGCGAAGAAAAATGCAACCTTCCTTATATGGAGAGAACCTTATAAATGTGGAAAGCCCACAGCCCCCGTGCTGTTCCTGTCCCTGAAACCAAACCTGGTCTCTAAATCAACAGAAGCCTTAAAACACGTGATCAGACGGACGACAACCTGCACAGAAAACGCGTTTCTGATTCTATTAATTCTGTTTCTTTCCGTTCACTTTCAACTTACGGGCCTGGCTTCACGTCCATCCCCACAAAAACAAGTTCAAAGGTTCGTGTTATTCTTTCCAGATGACCAGCTAAACTCCCCATTTATCATCCACCTCGCTCAGAACAGTGCATCTACAAGTACGCAACACATGAGAACACTTTGGAGGCTGGATGAAACTCCACGTTTAGGTCTAAAATTAGTTTGTGATGTTTCACAAGACAAATAAAAGTCAAACGGGGGGAGCTGATCCCCCAACCCTCCCCCAGGGCCAAGAAAACCTCTCTAGTTGTTCTGTGTTTTATAAGAGTCTGAACAATTGTGTGCTGATGTGTGTTTGTAAAAAGAAAAGGTAAGAAGTCCTGGAACTAACTTGTTTTCATCTTCCTGTGTTTTACTGAACCAGCTTTAGAGATCTGCTGCAAAAAGAAAAAAATAAATAAATACGAAGAGTGAAAACGAATATGTACTGAATCACCTTTACTGCTAATCTGCTCATCTTCTGTTACGATGTTAGTCTGTGTTCACACGCTGCAGCTTAAAACAAGAAAGAACTGTGCAAATTATACACGAGTGTGTGCAACACAGTCAGGAATAGAGCGCTTGGACTGTTTAGTGGCACATTGTTGAATGTGGATTTGTTTAGAGAAAAAACAAGAAATCTCCCTGTAGACAACAATGGGCTCTGGGTTGGGGGTGGGGAGTCTTTGCCTCAGGTGGAGGAGTTTCATTCATTAATTCATTCAACCTTTATTTATATAGGCTAGCCTCGTTGAGCCACGGGGGACTCATTTACAAGAGTCCCCCGTGGCTCAACAGTTTAACTGGGCGTCTTGTTCACAGGTAGACCTGTCACGATAACAACTTTTGCTGGGTGATTAACTGTCTCAGAAATTATTGCGATAAACGATAATATTATTTGAAATGTGACACTGATTAGTAAATATGGTCAAATTTAAAAAGAAATGTTGGGTCATTTGTTTTGTGTGTAGTATCCTTTTTCGACCACTGGATGACAGTATAAGACTGTTTGAACCGAAGGATGGATAGTAAGGGAGCGAGCAGCGTCTCTTTAAGAAAAATTGGAGGGAGGCCCCTTGACGTGACATGGGCTGTCTCTCTTTGGTTCTCAAAATGGCAGACGCTCAGTGTGGTTTGAGCTCTTTAGCATAGCATTTTTCACACAAAGCTTTTAATAAAAAAATCAGTAAACAAGT
>JARVGS010001968.1:31891287-31902242 GCA_031762315.1 Hypsolebias antenori | reverse complement strand
TGAAGCCCTCTGGAGTGAGAGTGAAACGTTTCTACTAAAAAGAAACTGTCCAGATGACCTGATTGAGAGTTATCAGAATTGTTTCAGGTGGTTATCTTGTTAAATTTTGAAGAAATGCAGAGCGAGTTGCCCTCTGCGCTTTCCTGTTTTCGCACATCGGCTTTTGAAAATGCAGCTGATTTGACCTTCAAAGTGCATTTATTAAGTAAAAGTTAGACTGAGACACACCTTTACTATAATTTTGAGCAGACAAATATTGTTTTTAAGTGTTAAACTTGTTAAATTCTTGTTAAAGTCTTCCGTGCGCGCTCCCGCAGATGCCATTTGGCAGCCAATCGATTTTCGGCACAACACCAACCCATATTTCCGGGTTGTCAGCAGCGATGTGTAACAAACGCGATGTGTAACAAACGCGACGTGTCAGCGGTGGCACATAATATATGCATTTCCCACTTTATTAGACATGTTTGGACTGATGCGACTTATAGGGCGGTGCGACGTGTACGGCGGAAAATACAGTATATTTTAAAAGCTGTTTTTTTCAGTGATTCCTTTTATTCTTTACGCAAAAGATTTTTAAGAGAAAAAGGTGACCTGTTTGTGCAATCATTTGCATTACTTCAAAGACATAGAAAACCTTAAGTGAGGTTGTGTGGATTAGTTGTGTGCTGTCAGTGTCTTACCTGCAATAGGTAAGCGTCGGAACAATCTGCGTTGGAAGAATCGGAAATAAATTCTCATGAATGAGTAACGCCTGCTCAGAGCAGAGCCCATTCAAGAACAAGGTTTAATCATCTTAAACTACTCATACTCAAAACAACAATTCAAAACTATTTTTAAATGTTCACCTTTTGGCACGGTTGAATGAAACAGCCGTTTGTTTTTTTACTATAGATCTGAAAACGCACATGTTTTTCCTACTTTCTTTACTCTGATGGCTAAAATATCATGTCACTGATTCGTTAAGTTCACACAAAGTATTTTGACTCTGTAAACAACTTTTCTTTTGTAAATCTGGCTCCTAATTTTCTCCCAGGAAAACGACAAGTTGTCCAAGGCTGCTGAAACCATCGGCGTAACAAAAGATGGATAAAACGTCTCCATCTTTATTGTTATTCCAAATTAAAACCATAATGTCTGGTTTACAGGACGAGTCAGAATCTTTGCTGTAAAGAAAAGGGGCTTTAAGCCCCGCCTACTCCCCCTACAAAAACATGTTTTTTAAGCATCAAATTACTCATTGCAACTAAATATGAAAACAATTATAATAATTTGAACAAACAGCTGCAACGTAGGAGAAAGAACAGATGCCAACTGGAGAAAATATATTTGTGCTGTGCTTTAATTAATTATTTATTTATTTTAATTTACCAGGAAGATATTGTTATTTTTATTTTCTGTACATGGACTTAATCTTATTCAGCAGTCGGTCTACAGGAGATATTCATCCTGTTTTGACTCATTAATCATGTAGTACCTGCTGTGTGTTCACCTGTTGATAAGACGAAATGAAGACAGCAAGACCCGTTTGTTGGGAGTGGCCATTTTGGAAATAGCGCCTGCACATTTTGATGCTTTAAGTCCCGCCCACTCCGCCCCCCCCCCCCCCCACAGCCAATCATAGTGTTGCATGAGTCTTTTCTTAACTGTCCTGCTGCCCGCAAGTCAAAATGACCCACGAGGCCTCAGTACTGAGGTCTTTTTTGACCTAAAGGTATCAGGAGGGTTAAGTGTGAAATAACTAACAATGTTGGAAAAATTACATACAGCAGCAAAGTAAGAACCATGTCAATCAACAAGAGTTCACATCCAAAAATCATATCTGAGTTGTATATTTTTTTATAAATCCCAATTATTTTCATGAAGTGGGTTTGGCTTACTTGGTACTTGGAGTTACCTTATGGGGACACCAGTTTCCTCTCTGCCTTCAACTTCCATGTTCCAAATTAATGTCTAGATTCTATTAACGGTCAGTGTTTTTGCTTTAATTTTAACATAATTTTTTTTTGCGTTTAATGAAATTAAATGTAAATGACTGAAAGTAGCGGGACTAGTGCAGGGTTATGCAACAAAACTGCTCAGGGGGCCACAGGCTCAGGGGCCAGACATCCAGGTTAGTCTCATTGAGCCTCATTTGCAAGAGATACCTGTTTGTTGTTCAGTGACCTTGAGTGATTTGAAGGGTGCCTTCAAATAAAATGCATTATTTTAATTATTATTAGTTATATTAGGTTTCTCATGTTGAGCTCTCAGTCATTTTATGAATTAATTGCTTTTTTGTGCTGAATTTGATCATTTTAAACACTTTAAAAAATGTTTAGTATATTGTTCTTAGCTTGGAAACAAACATCATTCTGACAAAAAGAGAAAAAAATTATGTTATTCGCCCAAAATGATAACCATCTGTGAAAACGCCAATAGACTGCCAAGAACAAAATGTCTCATTGACCCATTGTCCAGCTGTGCTTTCAGATAAACAAGTCCTTCTGTCTATGTGAATAAGTGAATGTCACTTTGGATTAGTATGTTCAGATTATTTCCCATTTTAAAACAGGTCTGCGCCTCAGCTCTGTCTATGTTTGGTAAGTTTTAACACAAGTAGAAATTAGACCAAATGACATAAACTCCGGCTGTTTTTTTCTCTGCGTTCAGCAGCAAACAATTTTATTTGTATATTTTTTGGATTGCTCACACGTTGACTTCTGGAGGAAATAAAGGTTACACCTTCAGCCCACTGAGATGCAGTGGGAATGGACATCTTTGACCTCTCTGATCTGTCATGAGAAATAAATCATTTATAGGAATCCCCATGACCCGGTTGGGAACAGAGAATAAAGTATTTTTCACCAAGATGGACTGCAGCCGTGCATTCGCTTCCACAGCTGCAGCTATACATCATCTAAAATAACATTATTGATTCCTTCCAGGATGATGTTTAATTTTCTCTTTTATGATTTGCTGATTGCAGATTCTGTTTGAGCTTCACTGAAGCAAAATGTTTGTCTTTGCAGGATGACCACAAAATATCGGTGGAAGATGTGGGAAACCGCTACGGAGTGGACCTCACACGGGTAATGGCGGACGCACGCAACTTCTTTCACGCAGTTTCACTTAAACACACAACAAAGTCCTGCTTCGACATCCCACGCAGGGATGTAATCTCAGCCTGCCTGTCCTGGACTTTAGCTTCCAAACCGAGACCGGGCTTTCCTTTGGTCGACTCAGGCCCACCGCAGCGTACTTGGCTCACCTTGACTCTTCTTCATCTCTAATCCCTTGCACACACAAACAAACTTGCATTCTTTGATGCAAAATGAAAAGAAAATCCATTCAGTCCTAAACGCAGGCAGGTACAAACACACCACAATGCATTTTTGCTGTAAACACATTCGCAGCTTGCTGCAAAAGGTGAACATGTCGGCGTTGCAGGTGAAGTGAAGCAGATTTGATCTGGTTAGAATTAGCATGAAAAAAGCTCCAGAATGGTTCAGACTGCAAAACTAAATATAATGAAATAATAGCTTTTTCTATGAGTTAGACCATGACATCTGATGAATCTGTTCAATAAAGTTTGAGCCAAGCCCCTTATGAGAGAGGAGTCACCCATTTTATTGTAGTTGTGGTGTTAAATGGGCCAAGCAGGAATATTTGATGTTCTGCAACTGTAGCAGTAAAATTGCCTTTAAGCCATGGCAGAAACTAGTAACCCATCGCAGGCAGACGTTTATTGCTAAAAACTGCTCTCCCTCAGGGCCTGAACAACGCCACGGCTGCAGAGATTCTGGCCAGGGACGGTCCGAACGCGCTGACTCCCCCACCCACCACCCCGGAGTGGGTCAAGTTCTGCCGTCAGCTGTTCGGAGGCTTCTCCATCCTGCTGTGGATCGGTGCAATTCTCTGCTTCCTGGCCTACAGCATCCAGGCAGCCACAGAGGACGAGCCGGTCAACGACAATGTAAGAAAGTGCATCTGAAGTGCACACAATACAAAAACACACACACACAGAGGAGGGGGGGGGGGGCGCCGACGAAGAATCACATTCATGTAAGAATGCAGGGTGGACGCTGAGCGCTGAATGAATTTGCTGAAATTTGTTCAAGAATTAACTTTTAACTCAGCTAGTTGAGGAGCTAAAATAATAATAATTTAAAAAAACAGTAGCTTAAAGCTAATATCAAAGTTGCCACTGCAAGATAAACTAGCTAAAAGCTATCTAAAGTAAATATGTGGGTAAAATCAACAAGATAGTTCTTGCACTGCTGTGGTTACACGTTAAAAAAGTTAAGGTCCCTCTTGTAAATGAGTCCCCGTGGCTCAACGAGGCTAGCCTGTATAAATAAAGGTTGAATGAACTAGTAGCTAAAAAGCTGAAATTCTCAAAACTGTGGCTAAAGGCTAAAACCAATAAAATCATAACTACAATTAGCAAAACTGTAGCTAAAATAAAATAAAAAAACTACCAAAACAATAGCTAAAATGTTACATTAGCAAAACAGTAGCTAAAAGCTAAAGGTATCAAAGCTATAGATTAAAGCTAATTGTAGCAAATACATAACTTAAAGCTAATAATAACAAATGTGCAGTGATATGTATAATTTCAGAAATATATGAGTGGCAGCACAGTAGCCCAGTGGTTAGCTCTGTCACCAGATCACTGTCCAGCCTTTCTGCGTGGACTTTACATGTTCTCCTTGTGGACACATGGGTTTTAATTCCAGTTCTCCAGTTTCTTCTCACAGACCAAACACATGCCGGTTAGTTTAACTCGAAACGCTAATTTCTTCCTAGCGGTGAGTGAAAGAGTGAATGGTTGTTTGTTTTGTTTGTTTTTATGTGTCCCTCTGATGGACTTGTGATGTGTCCACAATGTCCTCCGTCTCAGTGAATGATGGACATGGACACCAGCTCCCCATAACCCTGAAAAAAAGCAGTGGTTGAAACAAAATGGATGAATGGATGAGTAGATGGATGTGTGTATGGATGGATGAATGGATGAATAGATGGATGTGTGTATGGATGGATGGATGAATAGATGGATGGAGGAATATATAGATGGATGGATTTATGGATGGATGGATGAATAGCTGGCTGGATGGCTGTATAGATTGATGGATGTATTTATGTATGGATGGATGAATAGATTGATGGATAAATTAATGGGTTCATGGATGGATGGATGTTAGATAGATGGACAGATGCATGGTTGGATGGATGGAAAGATGGATGGATGGATTTATTTATGTACCGGTATTTATGTATGGATGGATGTAAAGTTGAATTGATGGATGGATGACTAGATGGGTGTACAAATATGTACAGTATGAATGGATGGATGGATGAATGTATTTATGGATGATGGATGGATGACAGATGGATGTATGGATGAATTAATATATTCATGGATGGATGGATGATGAATAGATTGATGAATGCATTAATGATGGATGGATGAATAGATAGATGGATAGATCTATAGATGTATGTATGTATATATGTATTGATGAATGTATGGATGTAAGGATGAATGGATGGATGGATTTATGGGTGGATGGATGAATAGATGGATGGATTTATCTATAGATGTATGGATGTATGGATATAAGGATGAATGGATGGATAGATGAATGGATGGATGGATTTATGGGTGGATGGATGAATAGATGGATGGATAGATCTATAGATGTATGTATGGATGTATGGGTGGATGGATGAATAGATGGATGGATATATCTATAGATGTATGGATGCATGGATGGATGGATTTATGTATGTATATATGTATAGATGGATGTAAGGATGAATGGATGGATGGATTTATGGGCGGATGATTTATGGGTGGATGGATGAATAGATGGATGGATGGATGATGGATGGATTCTCACATTAACAAACAGACACAATAAGGTGAAATCGTTCCATTCTCTTCAAAGTGATGGAGAACCAAACCGATGGTTTTCTGAACTGCTGCACTCGTTTTTTCCAAAAGAATCTGAAGACAAAGTTTGCAGGATGGAATTTCAAGCAGGCTGCAGAGACTTGCACTTGTTTTCAACCCTATATTTAATTCATGACAGGAGAACAACAAACCAAACGCTGCTTTCTAAAATATTTGCTCAACTGCATCTGAACAGCAAATTATGAAACACCTGGAAGTTTCATCATCTACACTTCACAATACCATCAAATTCAGAAAATCCAGGTAATTTTCATTCGACACGGGGCAGAGGTGAACATTTATACTGAAATATCTTAAAGCCATCAAAACGGCTCTGCACTCTACAAAAAATATAATTCATTTAAAAAATATATCTAAACCTGAGATGAACTGAAATTTAGTCCAAAAATGTATTTATTCATCCATTTTGACTCATTTTCTTATTGCTATAAGAAGATGAAAAAAATTATGCTGCTTATTGTCAGCAGAGTTTTAAAAACCACAAGTAAAGTAATTACTGAAAGTTTTTTTTTTTTTTTACTCTGCTTCTTCTTGTAAGGCTTTGCTTATAAGAACAAACCAAACCGTACACTGCATGAACAGGATGACAGCCATAAAGGAGTCCAGAAGCCACCTAATAAAACCATTTATTAATTTATAAAGCGCAAAATACAAATGCTCTGGAGCTGTGGAGAAATTAAAATCCCAAATATTAGCAGTAGGGACACATCTGGATAGAATCTGATTGTAAAAGCTCACAAAATACTTGAAGACGTGAATTATGATTCATGTTTTTCCTCGACACGCGTCATAAATGTGCATTAGTGTTTCTTTTTCATGACTTTACCAACAACAAAAGCTTATTGAGGTTTTCTTTTTAACACACAGTCAAAACAGGGAAGAGACTATGAAAACTTCTTTTTCAGACAATAATAAAAAAAAAAAATCCAAACATTTAAAAAAAATTCTTAATAAAACCAGCTGGCTTTCAGTCTCATTCATTCATAAACTGTCCCCTTTAGCTCCCGCTTGGATGAATGTGACGTGCAGAAAACAGGCACTGGCAACGTTCCTGGCATTAGCGTGGACAAATCCTCAGAGCCACCGCAGGCCGAGTGGAGCCAAGCGCCGCCCGAGCTGCACCTTATGGCTCGGAGTCATTACGCACTCATCCTCAGAACGCACAGCAGATATGCACGCACACGATTTAAACCTCATCTCCCTGCGATCAAATCTCTCCGTTCGGTTCGCACGATGCTCTGGTGAGCTGCTGCAAAGCTCGTTCCGCCTGCGTCTTTGGCACGTTGTAAAATGTGCACGCGGTTATGTAAGATCAGCACTAGCGGAGCATCGCGCTCGGCTTTGTCAACTTCCTGTCAACACGCTGGGACAGGAAGCGTACAGGCCTGAACATGCGTTTTGTTGCAGGATAAAAGTGACTTGCAATGGGGTTTGTAAAATAAAATGTTTACAACGTTTTTTAGTTCAGATAGTAGAAAAGAAAATGTTTCCACCAGGATCCTTGTCTGCTGAGGCATGAACGGGAACAGGTGGAAGAGAACTTGGAGAGGTGGTTGAAAGAAGAGGAATGAAAGTCAGCCGTAGTAAGACAGAGCACATGTGTGTGAATGAGAGGGGGGAGGTGGAACAGTGAGGCTACAAGGAGCAGAGGTCACAAAGGTGCAGGACTTCAAGTACAAGGATGTTAGACATGCAGCTGCCAGGAAAAAGACAACGAGCAGATATGTGATGCAGTTGGAGAGGACATGGATGTGGTTGGAGTGAGGACAGAGAGAGATGGAGGAGGATGACTTGCTGTGGAGACCCCTTAAGAGGGAAAAGCTGAAAGAAGAAGAAAGATTGTCTGCTGAGGCGTGAACTTCTAATTTCAGCAGAATAATGTCAAATGAGACTTTTTGCAAGGTGCGCTCAACGATAGAGCACCTGAGAAGAAACTTTATTTTGTAGGGTCAAAGAGGAAACTAAAAAACAGCCAGTCATTGTGGATTATGCAGTGCACTTATGTTCTGTGCAAATCAATCATGTCATTTTAAATATGTTAAAATTATTATTCTGTATGTTAAAAAAACAACACATCAGTGTTGGTGATGAAGTGAGAAATCTTCCTGCAGCCTGAAATCCTGCACAATGTTCAACTGAAAGCCACAACATGTCGTGACATCATCATGACAGTCTATTTCTGCCAATACATCAACAATAAAAAATAAATACATATATGTTTGTGTAAATATACTAATAAATGCATTTATTTATATACACGTGTTTTTTTTTATTATTGTTTACACTAAAATAGTTTTCCATGTATAAAAAATTAATGTTTTGTTGTCAAGTCTTTTTAATTTGTCCATTTATTTTTTATTTCATTTTCTTCACATTAATTAAACATATTGTATTTAATGATGTATAAATTTACCTTTATCAATATTGATTTGTAGATTTTTCCATCCATATGTACAGATGTTTCTAAAGTGCTGCTTATTTTAAATGGTAAATTTAAGCTAATGCTTGTTCTTATACAGTAATTATGTAATTATTATTATTATTATTTTGTTTTAATTCTCTTCTTTTTTTCTTTTCTCAATCTAACATGACAATAATGTTTTCTGGCTGAGCAGCCACAGGCTTTTATTTATTTATTTATTTATTTATTTATTTACTGGGAGGCTGTTTCCATCGAGCAGACGATGACTCAGATTATTTTTTTTGGTCCTTTTTTTCTCGTTGCCATATAAATTTGCACATTTAAAACACATTTCTCTGTATTGCACATTCTTACTTTCTGTCAAGCATTTGCTTCTTTTTATTTCAAATTAAAAAAAAAACTTATTTTGCCCAGAACAAGAAGCCATTTTCACAACTAAACGCCCGGTGAGTCAGAGCACCTTTAAAACACATTAAGCCAGAATCCCAGCAGCGCTTCCAGACCTGTTGATTCCAGTTTCACCATTTTTGTTTGAACGTTTGGTCATGGTCTATTTAATACCCAAATGTTTGGAACGCTTGTAGATTTTACGGTGACATCTGGCGAGACAGATGTTGCCCCTATATTTCTGCACAGCTGCTGAAGGAGAGCAACTTTTTACTTATTTAATTTTTTTTAAGCAAGAAGAGGCGAAAATAAAATCTTTAAATACCACGTGGGACAAAACGAGTTGCTGCAACGTGAACACAGAACGTTATTAACGCTTACAGGAGGTTTTCTGTGGCTCCACGTCTATTTTCTGGTTCAGAATATTCTTGCACAGCCACGGTGACAGAGGGAAAAAAAACAACAACAAAATGTCTTTCTCGTGGAAAAGAGCAAAAATATTCTGTTGCTGTCAAATAAAAGCAGAACCATTGCGAAAGCAAACTTGTCAGGATTTCGAGCTTTTATTTTTCAGCAGTCCAAGACATTTAGTGCGCCGGCTGGTACGTGCTTTTATCCAAAGTGACTGGCTGTCGTGTTTGCATCAGTGAGAGCTGAACCCACAAAACTTTCCCCTCCTGCATAGCTGAAAACAGATACCAAAAATAAACCAAACAACAACAACAACAACAAAACAGCAACATGAATGTCTCCCAATGATAAGGCTGTAAATCAAAGAGGGAGGAGTGAAGGAAGGGAAGGAGGTCATCTTTGTGAAGATCATTAAACAGGGGCGGAGCCTCTGTGTCCATCTGTCCCCCTCTTACATTGCTGTTATCACTAGTCCAATAATTCTCAGTCGGGTCATCTGGACAGTTTCTTTTTTATAGAAACATTTCACCCTCCATCCGGATGACATCATCAGTCAGATGACCCGACTGAGAATTATTGGATTTGGTACCTGGATGATTGAGCATGAACTTTCTTGTCTTGAACCACTTTGGCTGTGGCTGCCTGTCTGGGAGGAGTCGACGAGGGACAGGACGGCCTCCAGAAACCATCTTTGGCCAGTAAACTGGTTGGCCCACTTAAGGTTTTTACTGCTTGGTGGGGAAACAGTTCACTGGAACTCCTCTGACTGATGAAGCCCTCCGGATGGAGGGTGAAACGTTTCTATTAAAAAAAAAAAAAAAACTGTCCAGAAGACCCGACCGAGAATTACTGGCTTTGGAATAAGGTTGTAACAAAATGTGGAAAAAGTGAAGCGTTGTGAATACTTTGCTGATGCACTGGTTATTCAGCGATTACTTTCTGAAAGGTTAATATAATTCATTCATTTTCATGAGATATTTGGCTAACAGACACACCTAAAAAACAGAAAATAACATGATCACATGACTTTAACTGTGACAGAAAACTATTAAACGATTTTCTCCTAACAGGACATTCAAAGAGCTATTTGTACAAGCAATATATGCATTTTTAAAAAGATTTTACACTGAATCCACTTCAAAAGATTTTTGTTGTTTAAATGAGAATATTTTTATTTTAAGGTGAAATTGCAGAATTGAAAAGTTGATTGTTTTCAAAACAGTTGCAAGAAAACATAATAAATCTGCAGTTTGCATAGACTCAGACAGATCGTTTCCCCCCACTAATTTAAAGAACTGTCATTAAACAGAATCCAAGATCATCTTATGTTGACATATGATGTAATCGTTTAGGTCAAATATATTTTGATGCACAATTTAAGGCATTATCACAAGATGTCACACTCAGAGTGTGCATCAGAATTGACTCTCAGCTACAGCTACATCAAATTTTAACTCAGTATCTACAAAACGGACAGAAATGTTGCCATTTCAGAGTTGGCAAATATTAATCAGCTGAGGCAGCCATCAGATATAGATGTAATTCTTATGAATATTTCCTGAAAGTTTTATTAAAATGTGTCCAGTGGCCCATGACATATTTTGTTGACAGACAGGTAGCATTGTTTAAATAAATGTTATCAAATATTTTAACTCAATCTGCTGGTGCTCAAAACATGTTGAGAATTGGTTTCAGCTACTACCACACCAAAATTTAGCTTGACATATGTAAAACTGACTGAGTTATAGGCATTTTTGTGTGTTTTAAGTTAACCGGGCA
>JARVGS010001968.1:31701654-31723357 GCA_031762315.1 Hypsolebias antenori | reverse complement strand
CATCAAATTCGAGTTAAGAACGGTTTGTAGGTACGGAACCCGTTCGTAAGTTGAGGACTACCTGTATATATATATATTGACCAGAAGATGCATTCATTTCATAATGTTTAAAGAGCTCAGGTACAGAAAATTTAACCAGCGCATATTTCCTGCATGCAGACAATAAACCTCGTCTCGCAAAGTGTTTTTCGAGGTCTGCAAACACATTTTCTTACCTGAAATTTTATTATTTTTCTTTATTTGCTCCCACTCCACCTATAATTTTATTTATTTGTCGTGCGGTTTCCTTCCTTTCCATAAAAGCATATCAGCAGACATCAGACAGGCTATCATCTGCTTTGGTGCAATTTAACAAGGTAATGGCTCTCTGGCGATTCACAAAGCAGACGGGAAGGATCTTTTCCTCCGGGAGGAAGGAGTAGCAGACTTCAGCTGCAGCAATGACTGTAACTAACTGTAGCGTCATACTTTTCATCACAAGCACGACTATTTTCAAGGCTTATAACGTACCGTCTTACCTTAGATGAACTAAAGACTAGCTGAAATTGATGATGAAATGTCAGCAAAGCCGTTTAGAGAAAAAGACAAATTGACTGGCTGTGACAGTGCAAGGCGCCATTTCGAATGCAGGGCATGAGAAGTTTTTTTGACATTCCCTGAAAAACCATTGATCTACATCGCATCCGTCAACGTTTTCCCAGCATGTGGAAAAGGCTCTCCGGAGACTGCTTTAACAACAGCCGAAACAGAGCCGGAAGACTGCAGAAGGGAGACTTTTTCAATCTCTGCACTTGAGAGATGGCTTTTCAGCAGTCTCCGTTTGAATTATGGAGGCTTTCATTTTTTTTTTTTTTTTCCACGTGTCTTTAAAATAATCATGTGGAAGATGAGAGTGAGGAAAATCAGAAAGAAGGCATGCTGAGAATTCAAAAGGGGAAAAAAAAAAGAAATTACATTTTTGAGGTTAATGAAGAACGAGTTTGAAAACGTTCACTGAGGAATTTGAAATTATCGTTTTGCCTTTTGCTCAAAGAAATGAGAAGAAAACGTGCGGACATATACGTAAGCTCGGTTTTAGTCTAATTGCTACCTTCTTTTTTCTTGGAAGAAGAAGTGGAATGGGGTGCAGCGGTGGTTCTCATTGTCTATGCAAAGATTTGACATTTTGACACTTGTGACCTTTCCCGGGCTGTGCTGAAACACTGAATCATAAAACTATATAAGAAAGATTTCAACACAGTTGTGACTGTTGGGTTTTCTTGCACTTTAGCTCATATTTTCACTATATATGCTATTTTTCTTCTTCATTTTATCACCAAACTGAAACAATTAACAAGCACACTCCAATATTTAATTAATAAATGTAATTTTCTGTACAAATTCAGTGTGAATGCTGAGTGTAAATAGATTTGCTGAAGAAGCTCAAATTGAGTTGTTAAACCTAAAAATAGCAAAAAGCTAGCTAAAGCTAAATGTAGCTTAATGGTAACCAGAGACTGAACTAACAGAAGGGTTGCTAAATCATAAAACAGCTAAACATTAACTTCAACAAGGTAAAAGAAGTAGCTAAAGTCTAGTTTAAATTTAAAGTAGCTTAAAGGGCAAATAAAAGGTGACATTAACAAAAGACTATAATAACTATCAAAAGTCAAGCTAAAAGCTAGAAGTAAACAATTTGAACTGAAAACTAAAAGCAGAATATAACAAAATATCAGTTAAAAGTAATAGAAGCAGAAAGATGAAAGTCCAAAACAGCAAAACAAGAGCTAAATGTAGGAAAAGATGAGCAAAATGCTTAATGTAGTGAACGACTCACTAAAAGTAGCAAAAGATTAGTCTAAAACAGCAAAAGACTAGCTAAAATGGCAAAAGATGTCTAAAATAACAAAAGACTCACTAAAAGTGGCAAAAGATTAGTCCAAAATAGCAGAAGACTAGCTAAAAGTGGCAAAAGATTAGTCCAAAATAGCAAAAGACTCACTAAAAGTGGCAAAAAAAAAATTGTCTCAAATAGCACAATACTAGCTAAAAGGGACAAAAGGTTGGTCTAAAGTAGCAAAATACTAGCTAAAAGTGACAAAAGGTTGGTCTAAAGTAGCAAAAGACTCGCTAAAAGTGGCAAACAAATAATTAGACGTTTAAACAAAAGGTTGAAAGGTTGACTAAAAGACAAATATAACATAGAGCTGCTGGAAGCTAAAAGTAGCAACATGAGAAAGATAAACATAATTTAAATAATTGTGGAAATAATTGAAGGATTTCAATATCTAAATAGAATAATTGGTAAATAAAGTTAAATATTTTGAAATGTATAAAAGTTACAAAAACCAAAAGTCACATGAATCAACTGAATGTTTTGATGTATGAATGATTACATTCAAAGTATGGAGAAGTAGCTCAATTACAAAAAAGTAGAAATAATAATAATAATAATAATAATAATAATAATAATAATAATAATAATAATAAACATAATAATAATAATAATAAAAATAATAATAATAATAAAATGAGAAAAACCTGCTCTGGTGAAAATCTCATTTAATCTTTTTGTACTAGTTGTTTATATTTTGAACATTATCTTTGACTAAATAAAAACAATTAAAATTGTGGCATTCTGACGTATAAAAAAAACTATTTTTAATCAGTTTTATTCAGGATGAACCTCAAAAAAGAGCATTTTCACATTCCTTGTATGTTTTAATAGAATCAATTCTTACAGCAACTAAATATCTAAATATAAACAGATCTAGGTGATATTCAGTAATACATTTAGCTGTTTTATGATGCTGGAAGCTGTTTGTGTTGCCAGATCTTTTGGGAATGTGCTTCTGATGCATGTGCAGGCCTCAAACAGATTTGAATTTTCTTCTGATTCGATGGTCTGGAAAATATTAAATTGGTGTCAGAATGTTGTGAAGATTTGTAGTTTGTAAAAAGGGTCTGAAAAGTTTGCAGAGAAACTATAGATGAAGAGAAAATTAACTGAATCCCCACTAACATGTAATAGACTCAGAAGCTAAAGAGCCGTTTCAGCCGATGAACCATGTGGCACACAGGAAGTGACTCTTATTCTGTGAACTTGTTCCTTTGTGCTGCTGTAGATCTTCAGCAGTCCTGGCAAGTTGAATCCAAGGCGTCTGGACTTGGACATAAAAATCAGCGTTCATCTTTTTAAATTTCAACAACTTTAAAACTTTTAAAATACACACTGCTGTGTAGCCCACCAAAAAGATTAAAAACTGCACCGCTCCCATCACACAAAGTTCTGTGCGAGCACTGTTAGTGTAGCACTTGAAATTCATTACAATCTAATTGTGTTTAAATGTAGGGGGGTCCTGAAAAATAACTATCTAATATCAGGTTTTATTTTGAATATAAGTCTGTTTTACTTCACCATTTGCAAAACGGAGAAAAGATCCACATGACAAGCATCTGCAGTTGCTTTATTAGTGGATTTGCATTTTCATAAACACGATGATTTAGGCAAAGGCTTTTAATAAATATAAAAAAACTAAGTTTAATCAATGCCAGGAAGTAAAAATATATGAAAAGGAGGATGATTCTATTAGGGTTACATCTTTTCTCTAAAGAACGTTGAGGCCTGTATGGCTTCTGAGTGATTCATCACAGACCAGAAGACTGATGCTTCTACAGAGGGTTGACTTATTTTAGTAAATGTGATAGGAAAAGCTGACTTAGCTCAATCCACAGAACTACAGCTCCCTGAAAGATATTCAATTAGAGGTCGTAAAAAGTGACTTTTTTAATACTTTTTTTTTCAAGTTTTTGCTTTGCCCCCCTCTCCTTTGAACAAAAGCTCTTTGTTGCTATTTTAGGCAAACCGTCTTCTCGCGGTAGGTTCAGAGATTTATGTTTTATCAGTGTTCTAATTTAAGTGATGATCATGTTGGACATGAACGTCTTCAACCAAAATGTCACAAACAAAAAAGTCTGTTATGAATTTGACTAGAGGTGAGGTGTAAAAAAAATTAGATTAAATTGTTTGGCTGAACATTGTTGGCTTTACACCTGGATTATTGAGCATGAACTTTGGTGTTTTGAACCATTTTGGCATGGCCTGCCTTGGGGGAGTTGACGGGGGAGAGGGCGGGCCCCGGAGGCCATCTTATCACCAACAAATTGTTTTTTTTTTTTCTACTCTGGGAGTGAGCTGCTCGTGGGATTCAGTTTGGTTTGGTGAGCTCCTCATACTGAAGAAGTCCTTTGGATGAAGGATGAAATGTCTCAGCAACAAAAAAGAAACCATCCAGATGACCTGACTGAACATTGTTGGATTCATACCTGGAAGCATGAACTTTGGTATTGAATTTTTTTGGTATGGCAACCAAACTTTTTAATAGTCTAGTGCTGTCCCGATGCTGATACTGCTATCTGCAGTCTCAAGTACTCGGACTTGTACTCATAAAATCACCCCGATACTTCAGACAATACCACTTTTATGCTTGGCAACATCATTTCCACTTCCACTTTACAAGTAACTGAAACTAAAAAATAAAAAATGTCCATAATTTGGATATTTTAGGATGAGTGCAGGTGATGCTAAGACAGCAGAATGTTTGCTGTGTTCTTAATAATAATAATGATAATAATAATAATAATAATAATAATAATAATAATAATAATAAAAAACATGTTTCTGAGTTATTGTGTAATGTTTAACTACTAACTCATAAACTACTCAGTATCAGCAAGTACCCAAACTGAAGTATATACTTGTACTGTCTAAACGCAACTTGTACCGAGACACCCCTGGTTTTATCCACGTCTATGTGTGCACAAGTCTTTCTCTTACCAAAATACGTCTTGAACCACTGAAGAGATTTTATTAAATGTTCAGTGAGTAATCACTGGACGTACATGTACAACTGATTACTTTTGTGAGATGCCCCAATTTAAAATGGCTACCACACCTAATCATTACACACAGCTGTTAGTTTAACAAACTGTGCGCTAAGCCTTGGTGTGATATTAGCTGATCGTCATTCACGCGCTCCGAGCGCTACACACTGACCGGCATCTTCGATTAACTTGTGCATTAGTTGTTAGTCAACAACACCCCTCTGTTAGCAAAATATCTCATAAACCACTGGACAGATTTTAATGAAGCTCTCAGAAAGTGATTATTATATATACAGGCAGTCCCTGACTTACGAACGGGTTCCGGACCTAAGGACCGTTCATACCTCGATTTTGCCGTAACTTGGAGCGCCGGCCACATGGCGGCCGTAACGTCTTTTTAAACACATGTTTTTCAATGTAAAACAACAACAGCGTACTTAGAACGCCGTTTTAATGTGATTCCAAGCAGTTAGCTAACAAATTACCCTAAAAAATAAATAAATAATCGAAAAAACATAAAATGCTGCATAAAAAAGACAACGTAAGATGTGATGACGTCACTGGGGGTGGCGCCGTAAGTCCGAGTTGCCGTAACTCGGGGACAACCTGTACATCTGTTTCTACTGAATTCAACATGCTCACTTGCCGTAGATTATTAAATTCAGCCAACATAAAAATACCTAAACCTTGGTCATTTTTACAGATACTGAGCTAATGTGGATGTGGTAGTTACTGAGAGTCATCCTCAACATCTACTCCAAATGATAACACATCTCAAAAATACATTTTTAATATCGCTTGACATCAAACAGAGCATCATTTACAAAGTTTGACCACCCTAGGGTGCACAGTGGTGAAGTTGGTAGAACTGCTGTTTCTCTTTGAGAAGGTTGCCGGATCAAATCCCAGCTGTGGGGGCCTTTCTAGGTGGAGTTTGCTGGTTCTCTCCATGCATGTGTGGATTTTCATTGGGCGCTCCGGTTTCCTCCCACTGACCAAAAACATGCATGTTAAGCTGATTGGTAACTCTGAATTGTCTCTGGGTGTGAGTGAGAGAGTGAATGTTTGTCTTGTTTGTCTCCATGTGTCTCTGTGATGGACTGGAGACATGTCCAAGGTGTCCCCCGTCCCTCCCACAGTATGGGAGGGACAATATGGGCCTGGAAAGATAGATGGCATAAACATTTGAAATGGCATGAGATTCTTAAACATATGTTGTGGCATTCATAACAAATTAAATAATTTATTGATTTTCAGTAACATACATCTTGATTTTTTATTTTTAATAAATCTCCCGCTTCTTAGACAACACAGGGAACAAAATGCCATATGGTTGAAAACCTAGAAGAGTGACATTTTTAACCTTCTATTCAAGGAAGGAATTAATGAATTGTGTCTTATATAATGAGACTTTATAATGTAGCTTGTTTGTTTAGTTTTATATCATTTTTTTTTCCGTTTTATATGCTTTTATACGATTGTCTTTTGTTGTCTGTTCCTCTTCTGTGCTCTTTGTTAAAAACAGGTCTCTCTTGTAAATGAGTCCTCGAGGCTCAGTGAGACTAACCGGTCTAAATAAAGGTTGAATGACTGAATATATTCACCGTTTTACGTGTTTTACGTTAACCTTTGCAAAGTAGCTTCTTTCTGATGATTAGACACACGTGACAAGAGTTTTAGAGTAAAACGCTTATTTATTATTTTACTAGTAAAGCTACATTCATTCATTGATCATAAATAATTGCAGCAACAAGAAAATACTGTTATTTTTACATCTACTAAATGGAGGTCTAAAGGCAATTAGAACTTTATACTCTTTTATAAAATAAAAGTGATTAGAAGAGTCGAGCACACCTCTTTAGGTATCAAAGTGAGTCAGATCAAACCACCCCAGGACACAAAGGGACATCAAGATCTCACTTTACTCTGCATGAATCTGATCGTTGGACTCATAAAACGAGCAGGGACCTAATATAACATGAGGCCATCCAAACGCAGCAGGATCATAGTGACATTAATAATGCATTAGTTCTCTTACAAAAAGGTGAGGAAATATTAGAAAAACTGCACTTCAGCTAAACGTTTACTGAATCGATTTTGCATTCTCATTTACGGTAATCCAGCATTTCTGAACCATCACTGGTCAGATTTTTTTAGGCTCCAGACAGCTGATAATTGTTTTTTTTTTTTTTAAGCTGTAAATACAACATTACTGAATTTCACTGACGTCTTGCTTGAAGCCGACACACAGCCGGGAACATCTCTCTCTCGAGTGTTCAGTGCAAGCCTACGGGCAAAGTTTGGTTCATCTTGCTTTCTTTGCATTTTTCCATTGATTTTGCGAACATTTGTATTTTCATCTCTGAAAGATAATCTGTTTTTATGTTCCTGCATGGAAGCTGTGCAAGAGGGGCAAGTGAAGTAGAAAATAAAGGAGAAAGAGGATAAAACAGACAGAGGTGTGTGTTTGTAATATTCTGATGCACTGATCCAGGATCAATTTACACCCTCGGATCGGTGAAGAGAGGACAGTCAAGGGAAGCCTGCGGTCACTGAACCCAGATCAGCTGTCAGAATCGAGGGATAATTAAGGAGCTGGAGAGAATACTTCAAAACAGATGGGAGGGTGGAGGCGACGTGTGTGGGTGCGAGGGAGCGAGGCGGTCTCTTTTGGTGAGGTTGTCGGCTAAATGACTGAAATGCAAAACAAACAGAGAGAGAGAGCAACCGTAAGAGGAAGGACAGGAAGAAAAGGAGGAAGAGAGACTGAAAGGAGGTTAAAACCTAGAACCTAAACTAGGAGTGTCAACTCAGTTATGTGGAGGACAAATAAATAACTTAACTGAGGGGCGATCTCCATCGCTATTTATTGAATAAAAGGACACATTAGCGTTCAATTTACACCTTTCTCTATAAGCAGTTTTTTTTTTCATGTGTTATTTTAGTTATACATTTGAAAACACTCCATCAAATCTTCTAAAAGATTTACCGGTACTACAGCTACTACAATTTTATTTTGGAATACGACAATACAGTAGTCCCTCGTTTATCACGGGTGTTTGAGACCACGCCCACCTCCCCCCACAATAAGTGAAAAAACACGAAGTAGGGATACAGCAGTCCAAGTTCAAGTACAAGTACATTTTGTCATTACCATCTCATGTGACATGAGATGGAACAAAATGATGTACACAAGTAGTAGTACAGTTTATTTTTGTTTTTACTGTAGTAGTAGTAAGTAGTAATTTATTTTAGCATTTATATACGGATATATATTGGTATTTTAAACCCTTCCCACACTCTTGCAACATTCAGAACAATTTTCTAAACTCTAAACGCTCTGTAGGTTAGATCACAACAGCTCTAAAAGAGCACAGCTTGTCATGATCTCCACTCTCTGCCACCTGCGGCTCTCTGCCACGCCCACTTCCCCACTTCTCTGCTGCAACCACACTCGTGCTCATCACTCCCAATCTCCCTCCTTCTGCATAATGAAACAATTAAAAATTAAATACTGTACAGTATAGTTTAAATAAACAATCCATGCCGCATGAGCAACTTTATTTTAAATAATCAACCGCGACTGGAACCGAGCTTTTAGTCCTCCTCAGTGATAGGCCAGGCCACCGGGAAATATCTTGATGCTCCGAATGGACAGTTGGCCCTCAACCTGCTGCAGCAGGTGCTAAATCATTTGAAATAATGTAATTTAAATAAATAATCCATGCCGCTTGTGCGGCTCGTCCATCAATCTGCCAATTGTGTGTCATGTCCAATCTTACCTTGAAAAACCGTGAAACAGTGAGGCCGCAAAAGTCAAACCGTGAAGTAGCGAGGGACTGCTGAAATACAGAAAAAATAAAATTTGGAATAAATCAGACTCTGCTGCTCTGATGCACATGAGCTCAAGTCAGACGTGTAACATTTTTTCCTTAGAAAGTTCATAATTTTTCTAACTTTGATATTTTGTCACTTTTCCGTGTCAAACTCAAAAGGTTCTTTTTGTACAAAATCAAGAAGTGACAGAATCGATTTGTTGCATATCTGCGGGTCAGTTTAAATATGTTTAAAATGTTACCTGACAGACCAGATCAAGTTAATGGAAGGGCCAAATTGTGCACGTAAGCCTTAACTTTGTGCTCTAAACTGAGAGAAGGATGCAGACGGGAGAGGTGCAGTGCAGCTTTATGTTAACCCAAAAAAAGGAGATGAAGTGAGGTAAGCTGTGAGGGGAAATTGCAGAAATATTAAAAATAGTGTAACTGGTGTACTTTGCTGCAGAAGCCCAGGTTTTTCTGCCTGGTGTGCCAATAAAACAAATTTGAATTTAAGAGAGTTCTTGGCAGAGTGGAAACTTGTCTGGGAAGCCATAAGCAGGCAGGAGGCAGATGAAACGGAAATGTGGACTCAGTATGTGTTGGGACAGAATCCCCCCCACACCCCGAATGTTTGAAGTTGAAAGAGCATGAGAATGATTGAGGGAGGAGGAAGAGTAGCCGGTGGAGGGAGAAGAGGCAAAAATAGCTTGTGTGACCAGATCAACAGTTTGGAGAGAACTGGATCTGGAGTGTGAGATGCTGAGAAGAGCAGCAAGATGCTGCACGAGAGGGACTGTACGCTCATCAACAGATCATGGAGTTGATATGCAAATGTTCCCTTGTCTCAGCTGCAGATTACCTGAAACACGCTCCTGATACAAGTAGGTTCTGTTCATTCTGCATGTACCTACCAGGGGGGGGAAGCTTCTGGATGGTTGCAAATAATTTACAGTTTATTAGTGTAAGAATGAACAATTTACGTACCTAAAATATTGGTTGCCCTTTAATCATCCTGTACATTGCTACTAAAATAGGCAAAGCAAACAGTCATTATAAAACTGTGAACGTTCATAAACAACGTTTTGGGCGGTAGTCGAGGTGCATTTTGTTGATTGCAGCATTTGGATTTCATTATATCCTGCAGACTAAACATGTAAGGTATAATATTTTGTTCGTTTGTTTTGTTTTTAAGGCCAAAGCCAATGTTTATGCTTATGCCCATTTCTGTGTCCATCTGTTAGCAAAATATCTCATGACACGTTGTTTTTTAAAACTCTTAGAAGCTGATTATTGGATGGACTATAACAGATCAACTTTTTAAAATTAACCCAATTCAAGATGGCCACTACAACCAACCGACTTTAGAAAACACATGAATGGCTTCAGTTCAGTCAGTTTTACAAATATTGAGCTAAAACATAGTGTTGTGGTAGTTGAGTCAGTCACGTCACATACTCCAAGTACTATTTATTAAGATCTTTGCAGGAAATCTTAGCGTCAAACGTTGGGAGTCAGACCTCTTTGTCTCGGCAAATTATCCCATGAATCAATGGATGCATTCTAATAAATATTTCCTGAAATATTCAATGAATTTATATCAATAAATGATTAACTTTTAGAGTCAATCTAATTCAGTATGGCTGCCACAGCTAATTGTCAATAGCCAACACAAAAATAACTATAAACCTGTCAATTTTAAAGATATTGAGCTGGAACTTGGTGTGGTAGTCGATGAGAGTTATTCACCACACATACATTAAGCGTGACACCTCATGATTTTATGTAAGGCCACACATGATTTTTTTTTTTTTTTAATGGGTATGCACAGTATTATCGGCATGGTATTGGTATCGGCCGATATTAGCGATAAAGTTAAATATTGGACTTATGCCATTTCATCATAAAACTCATGGATTTGAAAAGGTGCCATTAAAACCAGCAGGTGATTTATATTTCTACAAGTGAAGCAGGTTTCAATGTTGTGTCTGTTTTTGTTAGAAATGATGGCATTGGTGTTCTTCTTTTATTATAGCTTCACTATTAAAATAAAGGACCAAAATAAAGATGTCAGGATGGATTAAAGAAGTGCGGTGTGAGCCAAGTTTCATGTTCATATAAAGGATGAACATCAGCTTTTGGTTTATGAGCTGCTGGTTTCAAGCTTCAAGTCTGGCGCTTAGCCCGTCACTATCATGCATCCTTTGGAGCCAACAGTGTTTAGACAAAAGCTGTATTAAAACCAGACTTGACAAAGACGTCTCTTTAAGCTTATCGCCCGTTTCATTATTAAGTTACTGTCACAAACTCCCAACACATCAATTCCCCACAAAATAGTTTATGTAAAGACACCATCAGAACATTTGCAATAAATAAGTAAATAAATAAGCAAAACGCTTATGAAATTTGATATTTTTTCTTGGTTTTCCAAGCAGGATAAATAGTATCAAAGCACAAATTCCAGCCTTGTTTTTGGTGCATGAACCTAAAAGCTTAAAGTTACTTCTTTCATTTGTACAGTACTGAATACTTTGTACTACACAACTTCACTGAGATTTGTTAAAGGACCAAAGGTTATCCAAACTGTTAAAGTTCAAATAAGCTGTACAAAAGCTAAAAAAAAAAAAAAAACAGCTAAACTGTTGCTAAGAGCTAAAATATGAAAACATTAGAAAAAGCTACAAATAGCTAATCAATTGCTAAGCCAGAATTAGCAAAACAGTAACTGAAAGTTAAAAGCAGAAACTCAGCAAAGCTTAAGCAAAGAACTAAAATAGCTAAAACTAGTCAAATATTAACAAGTTGGTAAAAGCTTGAATTAACAGAACAGCTAAAACAATAGTGAAATAAGTGAATGAGTCAATAAGGGAAACAGTAGACAAATGCTAACTATTGATAAATCATTGCTAAGTGCTAAATTGTTACAAAACTGTATGTGAAAGCTAAAATTAGCAACACCATATAGACAATAGCTAAAAGCCGAAAGGAGCATAGGAAGACAAAAAAGAGCTGAAGAGGATTTCGAAGGATTGTGTTTTTGAAGGAATTAAAATCGATGTTTTTCTATGTGAACAGTTTAACTAAATAAAGTTAAATAATTTACAAAGTATAATAGTTCCCAAACCTGGTCCTTGAGGAACACCATCCTGCATGCTCTTGTTTCCCTGCTTTGACACTCCTGATTTAAATGAATCAGTGATTCACAGGCTTCTGCAGAAGTAATTAAATCACTGAATCAGGTGTGTTGGAGCAAGAAAACAACTAAAGCATGCAGGATGGTGTTCCTCAAGGACCTGTGTTGGGAACCACTGACATTTACTAAAAACCATAGTACACTCTTCTTGGTCCAACTGAACATTTTCATGTATGAATGATTAAAAGAAGTGAACAATATGCAAAAAGTTCAATTGCAAAAACTCAGTAAAGAAGTATAAGACGGAGAAAAATGGTGTGAGTGCTGACTCAGCATTCTGTGCAAGAGAAATGCCACAATCAAAATGTCCATAGAACGCTGGTTTGATTTTCACAGGTTAACCAGTGGTTAAGTGCCAGGTTTCATCAGGAAGGACATCTTACATAAAACAATTGCAAATTGTTCCTGCAGAAGTGAGCAGTTAAAAGAATTACTTCACCGACTGATCATTTCTGATGGATGCCAATCTGAAAACGTAGTCTCAGTCAAAGAACAAGAGAAAGAAACAAAACAAATGTTATAGAAAGTTCTCCAAGTGGAAGCAAACTGCAGTGTTTGGGTTTAAAGACAATAATTTCCCAAATGTTCTGTAACAACCCCCCTTCTGGCTTTTTAATGCAGACTTTATTGCTCATTAATGAGACAGCGTTAACTCCCAGCATCAAACAGTTGCTACTAAAGGATTCCGGCACCAAAACCAAAGGACACTCACAGATGCTACTGGCTTTGATAAAAAAAATAAATAAATAAATAAAAAAATAAAAAACCTGACATCTCAGAAAAGAGAACTGTGGGAGGAGCTGTGACAACGCAGTTGTTCCAACATGAGTCATAAACGAGTTGTTGTCAGTGCAACGCTTAAATGCAAACATATCCATAAAAGAAGTCTGCAGTTTTATTCCAAATGAGGCTGTTGCACAATAACATATTCTCTTTCTGAAACACTTCATTAGTTCAACATTTCTGCTAACGGTTCGCGTTTTTTTTCTGTCTGGTTAGCAGATGGGGCTTAGTACTGCGATCATTACAACTCTCAGTAGACATTTAAATAAAAAAACAAGATATTTAGTCACAAAATGACCAGAAAGCAAAAAAACTACAATGACCCAAAATCTTAGAGGAAAAACATAGCTCATATACATGAGTTTTATTGAACAGATGCACACAAGAGAAACTTTATATTAAAAACCAGATGTTTTGACACAAAATACACTTTTTTTAAGTGATATTTTTAAAATCAGCACCAGAAACAAGGCATTGCATCTAAAATTAAACGTGCTAATCCACTTTTTGTTAAAGCGCGCAAAAGGCAAAGCTGAATGATTATGTGCATGCGTGCAGCTAAATAAAGTTAGTAAAATATCACATGAAGCAGTCGAAGCATTTCAATGAAACTTGCAGAGAGTAATCTTTGGATGAACAGGGGAAGCTGACTGCCACAGCTAACTGATCATAAAAGAGCTAAAACAAAAAAAGTGCTATATCTCAGCTAAATTACAGATACTGATATAAAATTTGATGCAGTGGTAACAGAGACTGATCCCCAAGATATATTCTGAACACTTAACAGATCGTGCTACGTCTTTGTTTAAAACCCTTCTATTATTCATTTGAGGTTAACTCGGTCCATGAGCAAAATATATAATAAAACACTGGAGAGGTTTTCATGAAACTTTCAGGAAGTATTAATTTTTGTATTCTTCTTACCGTCTGTTTTATGTTTTGTACGGTGGAGTGCTCCGATCACCTTTTGGTTGGAATAAAGTGAAGTGAAATCTGAGATGGTCATCATTTTATGTTCTCATAAAATGGCACAATTAGCACCCACGGTGGAGCAGCGGGCAACTGTGTAGGCACCCGGGGAGGAATTGGGGATTAGGTGTCTTGCTCAGAGACACCACGACATGTGGGAGTGGCTGGGAATTGAAACTTGGGACTTTCTGGTCCCAAGTCAGCTGCCTTACCTCTACCCTCAGAACATCCGAGGAACAAATCAGGAGCTAATGAGTAGTTAACCAGTATTTACTGGAGAATGCACAGCCGAGCCTAATTAGGCGACTACTGGTTTGTTACCACTGGAACAAACCATAGTTAATGGTCAGGTAGTGATTGAGTAATGATTGGTTCCTCAGTGAGTGCTTGGTATGATGCTTCACTACAGCAGTGAACAAAATAATAGCCAGGCAATGATTTGGTGCAGTAAGTGATAGTTAGACGTAGTTGACACCAGTACAAGATTATGAATCTGATCATGTCTTTCGTCAATAGGTTTACGAACGAGAAAATCCAGTTACACCAGTAAACACTTTGGAACAGGTTTTTGACAATTATGAGCTGTGGCCTCACTGGTGCAGGGTTTATTCAGAACCCACATGGAGAATGTCTCCTCTGTTTCTGTGGTAACAAACCAGTAGTCCCCTAATAAGGCTTGGCTGTGTGTTCACCAGTTATTATTGGCTAACTACACATTAGATGCTGATTTGTTCCTCTTCGGTATCTTTGGCAACTACCCATTAGTTCTTGATTAGTTCCTCTTCATTTACAAGTTAACAAACCAGTAGTCTCCTAAGACTTGGCTGTGTGTTCCCCAGTAAGTACTGGTTAACTACCCTCTAGCTACTGATTCGTTCCTGAGGCATTCTCCTGTAGTTGATCAAATTTTGTGCACCTTATTGTAAAGTGTTACCAGATGTGGTAACGCTTTCTTTTAAGTTAGAAAATTAAATATTTAAAGTGCTTTTCTGAGTTTCAGCTGTTCAAACAACAGGAAGAAAAGCAGAAATGTCTACTTCCTCTAGTTTCTGCGCAGAAAATATCCAGTGAATATTCAAAGTTAAACGGATAAGGTCAGTTGCATGGGCTTTCAAGAAAGGGACTTAAAGTGAACCCAGACCTCGGCCGTGTTCTCCCATAAAACCCACTCGCCTCGCCCATAAATCCAGTTTATATTCAAACTAAGAGATTCATTACATCCCTTCACCACAGAAACGAAAGCCAAACAGCAGAGCGCGACCTATTGGCAAACTATTTACGTCGCTCGCATCAGACTAAACAGCACCTGGCATGCGTGCAATTTTCAGGGGCCCCCCAATCGATACGCCCCCGTAACTAGATATGATATTGGTTCTGAAAATCCATCACACCTGTAGGTGCGAGCTCTGTACATCGCTCGTAATGAAAAAAGAAAGAAAGTAAAGAGGAGGAAAGAGCCCGGGGTCTGAAGAGATTAGAAATGTGTGCGATGTAAGGAAGGAAGATAAAAAAGAACACGAGGGAGGGGACCAATGGGGGCCGAGGGGGAGAGAATTAGGGAGACTGATAGTTGAGCACAAGGTCCAATGGGTGTGGATCAGTGTGTGTGTGACTGTAAGCCTCACACATCTCACACACACAATGTGTGTAGCTCATGAAGACTAATGTTGTGACCTTGCTTGGCGATAAGGCATGAAGATAAAGTAGCGTTAGATAAAATAACTGAAAAAGAAAGAGAGGCGTGTGAGTGCGTTGGGACAGTGAAAGAGAGAAACAGTGAAAGACTGACAGATGAAGATCTAAACACAAACAGATGCAACCTAATTAAAAAAAAATCTAATTACCGTACATGAGAAAAACAAAGAATAACATAAACATGAAACTGCACTCACTCACTCACGTTTGGACTTGCAGTGCAAATCTTTATCTGACTGTGTTGTCCTGCATCTGTATCTGTTTGTTCTGTTAGCAAAATATCACCACTTGATGGGTTTGTATTAAAAATCATACATGGCACTATGTCTGTCTTTCTTCAGCAAAAGATGATTTTAGTCTATAATTCTGTCATTTTATGCCTTTAATTTGTTCTCAGTTAGCTCTTCTGTACCATACTGGTTTAACAATGAGTGAGTTGTAATAGTCATGTTTATTTCTCTGTGCTTGACTTAAAAAAAAACACTTATTTTACACTTTTGCAGCATTTTGCATCAAATATAAAGTGCTGAATTTGTAATAACTGAAGATCTTATAGACACAGCATTAGCCTGCACTTTTTTTCTTCAGCATCACCTTCAAATTCCTGTTCACCCATGTCCAACCTGTCCAGTAAAATCCCACGACGTGGGTGGTGACAAGTCTTTGAGGAGGCTGTGTTCATGGCTTTTTGCTGCGTTCAGCTTGCAGCTTGTTTCGTCTGGGCTCTACAACAAATGACACTGCAGGAGCTGCATGCACAAACTCGGGGTGTGTCTACTCCTTTTCAAGAAAAAAAAAGTTGTTATATGTGCAGAAATGCAAATATCTCCTCACCAGCTGCTTCACCCGTTCCCAAGTCAAATTATCAAAGGTCCTATAGATTTAATTCATATGCTTGAAGCCTCATTTTGGTGCAGCTCATACAGTATGTTGTTAGATACAGGTGATTACAGCCAGATCTGAAATGTATAGTTTTCAAACTGATTTGGTAACTTTGAAAGTTTAGTTTACCATATTTTCCAGCGTATAAGCCACATCAGACAAAAAAAAAAGGCATCATGAAGAGGAAATAAACATATACAAGTCGCTTCGGAATATAAGTCGCATTTATTATGCGTTTATTTAATGGTCAAAACAGCTGCATTTCACCTGGGTGGTGCTGCACCATCCATCCATCCATCCATCCTTCCATTCATCCATCCATCATGGCTGGATCCACTAGCTCTCCAGCGTTCCTCTGCCTGCACCAGCTGAGTGGAGCGAGCGGGCATGGGAGAACTTGTTGTTGCAGTTCTTAGAAATTTACAACATCGGTCAAAAATTGCATTATGAATATGAGGGAACAATTTATATAAGTTGCTCCGACGTATAAGTCGGACTGACAAATCTATGTTAAAAAAAAGTGACTTGTATGCTGGAAAATATGGTATATTTATCCAACTATGCAAAGCAAAGCAACAATTTTACAAAGTTTCTGTAGATTTGGTTTCATATTTTTGAAATATGGAGCAAAATTCATGTTACAAATGGCTCATTGAGCAGTGAAAGAGAAACTTCAGGGTGCTATAGATTTACAATCTGGTCTTGACTGTTTAACTACTGCCTCTTGAATAAAACAATGCTGCAATGATTTTTATTCTCTAAAATGTTGTAATTCACTGTTTATATCCAAGTCTTATAGGATACTATGAAAAAAGGAGCATCCCAATAGAGTTGAATCTAGCTGACAAAAACAATTTATAGTTAGTTAAAATTAGAGTAAAATAAGCAAAAATGTGAACTTAATATGCTTTTTTTTTCAGATTCCTAGTTCTATTTTAAAACCTTGTAATAATAATAATTTGTGTTAAACTTTGTTAACGTTATGGATGATCTTGTGAGATCTCAGTTACAAGCTACAAAATTCAGCTTAATATTTGCACAACTGATAAGTTAAAGTCATTTTTGTGTTGGCTAATTCCAGTTAGTTGTGGTGGTTATCTAGAATTGGGCTTTTGATAACAGAAAGACACAGCGGACTCCAATAGTTATTGGCATTATGTTAAAAACAGATCAGTTAGTGCTCAGAGGATGTGTTGGAAATATCTCTGGGTTACTATTGTGCCAAATTTTTGCTCAAAATCTACATAAATGACAGAGTTATAGTTTCTGACTCCAAATGCTCATAGATGTTCACCCAATACAGTACTACCTCGAGTTTTACACAGAGACAGAGACAGGTATGTCATGGCAGAGGGTAGTTTATTTTTCTTCAGTACCTGAAATTATTGTGGCAGTGTTAGTTGCCTGTTTTCAGATTTGCTTTGCTTTTGCTCGTCTTTTTATTTATTTAAACTTTATTTGTAGAGGTAGTCTCTAAGTCTGCAGGACTCATTTTCAAGAGAGACATGTTTTAGACAGACAACATATATAACAATCAAAGTAATTAAAATAAAAATAAAAAAATAGTGTTATAAAAACACTGTTACTGTAAGCAGCTGTCCTGTTAGCAGCGTGGTCCTGTTAGCAGTGTGGTCCTGTATAATCACGCTAACCATGCTATTAGCAGAACCACACTACTTCTGCTAATAGCATGGATATGGTAGCAGTGTGGTTCTGTTAGCAGCATGGTACTGCTAGCAGTGTGGTCCTGGTAAAAACACGTTTCTGTCAGCAGCGTGGTTCTGCTAATAGCATGGTTCTGCTAATAGCATGGTATTGCTGATAGCATGGTACTGCTAGCGGTGTGGTCCTGGTAACAGTACAGTTCCGTCAGCAGTGTGGTTCTGCTAATAGCATGGTACTGCTAGCAGCATGGTCCCATTAGCAACATGATGATAATAACGACGGTGACAACAGGCAGTGAATGCCCTCAAGAACCGGATATGACAGACGGGTCAGCAGAGGTCTTTAGGGCACACCTGCTGAAAAGCTAAGTCTGCTCTAAATTATTTGGTCTTTTTTCTTGGGGGTGGGGCAGGGGAGATGCGCTGTATGCAAATGCATTTAATGGTGATGAAGAGAAGAGGTTTACATACAAAACGTTTTAGTTAGAATCTGTCTCATTGGTGAACAGTAATTATAATCACTAGGATAGTGCAGTGGAGCAGAGGCGAAAGTCGTTGCCTCACAGTAAGAAGGTTGCAGGTTTCCTTCTTCCTGGGTCCTTTTTTTGTGTGGAGTTTGCATGTTCTCCTTGTATGTGGGTTTTTCACAGGTACATTTCCTCCTACAGACCAAAACCCACTGTGAGGTTATTTGAAGACTCTAAATTGTCTCTAGGTGTGAATGTTTGTGGCTTTGTGATGAACTTCAGGGTGTACCCTGCCTTTTACAAAATGACTACTGGAGCATCAGCTTTCCCACAACCCTTCACGGACAACCAGGTAAAGAAAATGGATAGAAGGGAATAACTGAATTTTGGACTTTGCAAACCTTCAACGTGCACAAAAATCAATGTAACACATCGAAGGACAGCGGGAAATCCCCATAGCCTAACTCATCTTTCATTTTGGCCATGAAATTGCCAGTGTAGGCAACGGCCATGACTGCTCCATCTGTTTTGCACAAATCTCCCATGATTCTCTAAAGGTTGTGTCTTAACTTTAAACAAGCGTAAAATCAAATTTAGCGGATTATTGCATGGATCTGGCTGCAAAGGTTTCACGGCTGTCAAACATTCAGCTGTTTTATTGTGAAAAGCTAAGTCTGCATGCTGATACCAAAAGGACAGAGCTGGGTGGCTTTAACGGAGTTAGAAAGTTAGACATCTGGTGTGGTAAGACAGGCAGGTAAGTGAGCAGGAAGACAGGCAGCAATCACACAGCACAAACACTGCAGAGGTCAATGCTATCACGGAAACGAGCAGTTATTTCGTAGCATTTCATCATCATCTTCTATCTCGGTCGCCTGTGCTCTCTCCCTCTTTCATGGCAGGATTTCTCATTGATGACAAAGTCATTTATGTTTTTCTTTCACTTCCCCCCACTTTTCTCGCACCACCCATCCCTTGTGGTTACTCCCTTTATCCTCTTTGCTATTTATGTTTCCTCTGTTTTATTTCTCTGTTTTCTCTCATAAACTTTCTCCCGTCTCTCATTCTCAATTTGCATCTCTTTCCCAGTCTTTTTGTCTTGCGTCGCCGTGCTCAGGCTTACATCTCTCTGCTATTTTTACTGCTCTCACCTCATCTACATCACTCCTCCTCCTCCCCTTCTTCGCCGCTTACATCATATTTCCTCCAAACACCTCAGCCTCTCCCTTCCTCCTGTTTATTTCTATTACGTCTCTCACTTTTCTATGCTTTAGATTCTGTGCATTATCGTTCTTACTTTCCATTTTCCTCTGATGCTTTTTCTCGTTTCTTGCTTTTCTTTCTCCGGCCAATGTCGCGTTTTCTCTCCCTTTAGATTCTGTCCATTTTATTTAATTTATTTTTACCTTCCACTTTTTATTCCACCTTTTGTATATTTTCCCCCTGTCCAATCTCTCCTTGCTTTCTGCTTTTATGTTCTGTTCAGTCCTTTTTTTGTTGCTCCTGCTTTTTATCCTCTGGTTTCACATCATCCTTCCTTCACTGCTTTCTTTCAACCATCTTCACCTGTTTTCTTCCTTTTCCTCACTCCGTCAGCCTGTTTTTTTAATTACTTACAAATTTGCATGTTTCCTTTTGCCATTTTATTTCCTTTATGCTTTTTCCCTCCACTCAGCTCCTCCCTCTTTTCTACTCCTTATTTGTCTTCACATCAGGCAAATTTAGCTCTTCTTGTCATTTCTTCTTCTGTGTATAAAACAACTTTCTTTTTGAACTTTTTATTTATTAAAAAGCGGATATAGGTTGACACATTGTTTGTTGTAAACTGAACTTGTAAAGTGCCTCAGGGGATAATTCTTCTGTTTTGGATTTTATTTGGATGTCCACATGTGAAAAGTTTATGTTCTCTGACCTCTTCCAAACTCCTCACCTAAGGTTGAGCTCAACCATCCTGTAGAGAAATCTCATATCGGACATCTATACACGTGGTCTTGTTCTTTAGGTCATTATCCAAAGCTCATGGCCTGAAATGAGGGTTAGACTCACTTGTAAATGAAGAGCTTTGCTCTGGAAGCTCCCTCTTTATCACAACTGATAAGCTGACCCCCCACATTACTACCAGCCTGTCATTCTCCTGCTCCCTGCTCATGAACAAGACCCTGAGACACTTAAACTCCTCCACTTGAGGAAAATCCTCCCCCCTGACATATCAGTCCAGCTGAGGACCACAGCCTCAGATCTGGTAGTGGCGATACTTATCCCAGCTGCTTCACAGCTGTGAACCTCCCAAGTAAGAGCTAAAGGTCATTGTTTGATGAAGCTAAGAGGATTGCGTCATCTGCAAAAGGCAGACTCGGGATCCCCTTGTCGCCAAACTTGAGAACTTTTACCTCACGGCTGCATCGAGAAATTTGGTCCATGAACTTTATGAACACAAATGGTGATGAAAGGCAGTCCTAACCCTCACTGGGAACAGGTCCAGCTATGTGAACCACAACTTTCCATTCGGGACAAAATGGCTCTTATGGAACATCCACTTCAAATCTGAGCAAAACCTCTACTCGATGCCTGTGAGACCTGGACATGTCCTTCTCCAAATCCACAAAACATGTGTGGACCTGTTAGGCACACTCCCATGCTCTCTTGTTTATTAGCATATGTCATGAAACAGTTTTAAACCTGGAGACCTCTGATATGCAACATGTTCTGTAAACTCAGAGTTTGGTTTCAAGTTGTGTCCATGGAATATTTTTAAAATCCTTAATTTTTATTTCCACTACTGCAGAAAGATTTGCCTAAAATTCCAGAGGCATATTTTCAATACAAAAATATTTCTTAAAACAATGGGTGAGTAACTGAATACAACTTTGTCATCAAAGCAACATCGCAAAACCTATAATTTACCGCCCCAGCAGTTAAAAATGATACTTCATGTTTGTTTTTGGTCCTTAATAATATACTGAAATGTTTTTTCATTCCTTCATATGCCAGGATTCTGTTACACCTTTGTCTTTTAGTGGTACATCTTATACTATACTACGTATACATGGCGTGGGATACATTAAAAAATGTTGCTCTTCATCTTAAGGGCCCAGAGCAATCAAGTCATATTTATGGCCTTATATTCCTGTTGGATTCCTCAGATCCTGTGAGCAGGAACTAATAACTTGCCTTAAAATGAGAGGAAAGAAGAAATATACGTTTGCTGATTTGAGTCCAAGTCTGCAGAACGATCTATCCCTTGAGCGTCAAATTAGCAAACCCTATTGGTTGTTTAGAATCAGAAGTGAAGAAGAAACATGTTTAACAGTTTGTACTTTCTTACTATAATTTCCCACCACATATACACACACATATATATACACACACATA
>JARVGS010001968.1:31683498-31695896 GCA_031762315.1 Hypsolebias antenori | reverse complement strand
TATATATATGACATATGACAGCATGAGTTTTCTCCGGGTACTCTGGTTTTCTCCCACAGACCAAAAACATGTGTGTTAGTCTTCCTTTAGGCGCAGGCCTCCTTTGCAAAAGAGATATGTGATTTCAATGAGATTTACCTGGTTAAATAAAGGTTAATAAATAACAATTAAAATAAATAAATAAATATATATACTGTGCATATATATTTATACATACACTAAAATAAACTACTACTTGTACTACTATTCCTACTACCACAAGGTTAATGATAAAAGAACAACATCACACAGTGAGTGAAGATGTGACAGCATGGTGGATGAGTTAGTAGAGCTGCTGCCTCACAGCGAAAAGGTTGCCGGTTCAAATCCCACCCAGGGACCTTTATGGGTGGAGTTTTCATGTTCTCTTCGTGCATGCGTTTTTTTTTTTTTTTTTCTCCAGGTACTGTGGTTTCCTCCCACAGACCAAACACATGCATGTTAGGCTGATTGGTAACTCTAAATTGCCCCTGGGTGTGAGTGAGAGAGTGAATGGTTGTTTGTCTCGCTTGTCTCTATGTGTCCCTGTGATGGACTGGAGACATGTCCAGGCTGCCCCCCGTCTCTCACACACTGATAGCTGGAAATTGGCATCAGGGACCCCCACGACCCAAAAGGGAAGAAGCGAGTCAAGAGAAAGGATGGATGAGCTATTTTGAGGTCTACTCAGTTGAGATTGATGTGTATGTTATCAACACAGGCGACAAATTCTGTTGGGAATAATTACTGTACATTGAAGCAACACCAGGTGTGCATGTATTCTACTTGAGAAATATTTTTGCAGGATCTCGCAATAGTACTTCTTGATTTTATGCCTCCAGTGTCCTTTCAGGGCTCAGTAATAACTTCACATAGCTCTTAAGTTGAGATAAAGCAGCTCCACTCATCCTCACTGAGATGGATGTTATTGCTTATCTGTGATGCATCTCTGTTGCATGAAATAAATTGTGGTTGCCATGACAGCGAGCAGCGTGTCTCCACAACGATTGGCCATTGGGCTAATTGGCTTTGAACTCCCCCAACATTTGGTCTTTCAAGTATTGATTCGTCAAGTTGTTTGTGTTACTCGGTGATGGCTTTCTTGGCTGCTTTTTATTCTTTTATGTCAAGCTGAAAATTGTTGTAACGCAACGGTAATGGCCATACATTACAGACCACAATAGAGACTGAGTGTGCTTGTAGGGAAGACAGCTGGTCGGAAATTCCCGAGAAGATGTGAGATGCATTTGAAGCCAACTCAACCCAATTTACAGCCAACACGTCGGGGCATCCTGTTGTTTTATAATGGCGTGTTATAAATGTAATGTGCTCTTGTTCTAGCCACATAAATACAAATGCATGTCCATCACCTAACATTGAACTGGCTAAATATGCCTTTACTGTAATTTTATAATGTTAACACGGTTTTTATTAATGAATTCCATTCCTCTCAGTTTTTTTATTTTTTTGGCCACATCATAATTAGCCGAGAAATTCTTGGATGACAGTACAAGCTGTTTAGGGTTTCTGCCTCATCTCTCTTGGAAAAATGCACTTAGCGGAAACAAGAGATGCAAGAATTTGGATACGTTGAGTGGGGCAGCGGCTCATGTTTACAGCTCTGTAGTTGAAAAGCCAAATGGCTGTTCCTCTGATTTACCATTAGTCATTGCGTTGCAGGGGAAGGATCTTTGAATGCATCTTTTTTCTTTTTATTCAGACGTCTTGGCAGGGCTACAAATATAATGAAAGCAATTAAATGAAGCTGCACCGGACGACAGCATGAGCAGTAGGCAAATGAAATGTCAAAATGTTGTTTGTGTTTGTAAGAAGGATGGGAATTTCTCACAGAAGCAAGGGTAAAGGCAGGTCATCCTCTGTTATTTAGAATAAACATCACTCCTCCGAGTTTCACCGAAATTTGCAGCAATTGCGGTTCGAGCATTTGTTTTTCTGTTCACTGTTATTGACGGTTGTGACACCGTATTCTGCGTTCAATAAATATTTCATGACCCCCGAGAGAGAGCCGACCCATTAAAAATTCATGGTAAAATGTCTAAAACACACGGATCTCTACGGGAAAATCAGGCATAGATTTAGAGATTTCGACAGAGCAGCGTTGGTGTGTTTTGACGTGGATGTTTTCGCTCTTGCGCGAGCAATTACACATCAGCACACAACTGCTGAGTATGGTCAGTTTGAAATGACTGAAATCTGTGTCATGCCTCGGCTCTGTCCTGAGCTTCGCACAGAATAATTTATGGTGGCTTTTTATTCCTCTTTCGCTCTTCTTGTAAAGAAAAGGGTCTCGACATGGTTTCTCCAGACAATTCTATCTGTGCAGTATTATTCCTTCATTAATATTCGATGTGACTTTTCTGCCAGGGAGTTTCCGCGCACATTGCAGTACATCAAATGCTACTTCATTAAAAATTGACCACATTTTTATTTTTTTTATGTACACCTTGATCAGTTCTCTGCAGTTTTAAGTAGTACCTGTATTTCTCAATTTGCTGTAATGAAGATAAAACACTTAGGGAAAAATACTCCATCCTTCCATTCATGATCTTTACCGGCTTTTCCTTTTCGGGTTGTGGGGTCACTGGCGCCCATGTCCAGTTATCACTGTGCAAGAGGCAGGGGACACCACAGACAGGTCTCCAGTCCATCCAATAATAATAGTTCCTTAAAAATGTTTGAAAGTTGAAATTACTATCAGATTTTAATTGAAAATAATAAAATTGTGTTGAGAAATTGAACTAACAAACATTGACGTGTGTTTGTTTGCCGTGGCATCAACTCTGCAACTTGCAAGGCCTTTTCTAAAGACGACATCTTGATTGCAGTAACACATTTTGGACCTAACATCAAAACTTGTATCTCTTGAGTTAGTTTCACTTGGCACTCTAACTATTAGCAACTAGCTGTCAAACAGCAAGTTATAGTGGGATCTCCGGTCTTGCATTGTTCACAAGGGTTCTCAACTTTGCTGAAGTTGCAGAAGCTCGTCTTCTGAGTGCAGCGGCTGAATGAACATCCATTTGGGCTGATGGCAGATCCATCTGAAGCTTAACTGAACTTTTTACCTCTTTCAACCGGTCGGTCAGCGTGCCGTCCAATGGCCCCGTGCGGCAGGTGTAGTATGGCAAGCCATGCTTGCATATATTGGATCATGGGCCGTGTGCATCCCTGACGCAATAAAAAGCCAGCCACCGGCCCGGCCCACACATTAAGCACATTATTATGGCCTGGTCTGAATCCAGGTTATGTGGGACCGGGCTCTGGGTTTGGGTTACAAATGACAGCTCTAGTCACTGGTCCCCATTACCAGCTATCACTGTGCAAGATCTGGGGGACACCCTGGACAGGTCTCCAGTCCATCACAGAGACACATAGAAACAAACGAGGCAAACAACCATTCACTCTCTCATTCCCACCTAGAGACAATTTAGAGCTACTAATCAGCCTAGCATGCATGTTTTTAGTCTGTGGGAGGAAACCGGAGAAAACCCACGCACGCAAGCATGAGAAGAACATGCAAACTCCACACAGAAAGATCCCTGGTCCAATCGGGGATTGAACCCAGGACCTTCTTGCTGTGAGGCAACAGTGCTAACCACTGAGCTGTCGTGCTGTTCAGGTATAAAAAAAAAACCTTTCAGATGAGTAATAATAACAATAAGTAATGAAAAAACTGCTCCTAAGCTTCATGTCAAAGATTTTGTCAAGTAGAGTAAATAAGGAAGGCAGCTTCCAACGTATAGGTGCACAATGTCAATGTGCACGTTATAGAATAATGACTTGCAAACTGTGCACATAAAAAAAAAGGTAAAATTTAAAGAAATACGGCTGCAGGGCTGGTTATTTAGCTGTAAACACTCAGAATTGCCTGAAATTGTACCTATTTTCTTTAAAAGTTGAGTCAGCTCAACAACAAAAACGCTTATCTAACAGATAAAAACTATTGTTGAGAGATGTTGTCAGAACCAACAGCACCGATATAACATTCATTTCATGAAAAAATATGGAACCAAGCTGAGGTTTCTCAAAAATATGGTTTAAATCACAAACAATATTTTAAAAATGGGCTTATAACTTCACATGTAATGTGTAACTTAAACCAAGCTTTTACTTTAAAAACCTCATGTAGCCATCCATCCAAACATCCCTTTTTTTTATGTAATAGTCAAATTCTTGTCAATTATTCCTTCCTGGCATCCCATTAATGCTTTGCTCTTATAGCATCCACCTCTAACTTCCTGTCCAACCCTCTCTGCTTGTAATCTTTCAACCATATCTCTTTCTCTATATACACACACATATATCCATCATTGTCTCTCTCCCCTGCCCTAATGCACAAGATGGCAGTTTGCAGTGGATGGCAAGCCGAATGTTCATTATTTAAAAAGCAGAATGACAGTAAACCCTGCCAGCACTCGGAGAAAAGTGCTGCCTACAATGACTCCAGATGGAGCGCAGCAAGTTTAGAAAGTTTGCTGCTCTCGCCTTCAACCATGATGGCCAAGACGAAACGGATACTGAAATGTTTGGCAGAATGAATGTGTAGATTAATTTTCCTGCTTTTGTTGTTTTTCACTTTCGCTCATCCTCCAGGCGAAAATGGTAATCAGGCGGAAATGTTGTCCTTTTTTGACTGGATGTGGAAGAACGCTCTTGGATGTGGACGATGCATCATATTTTGGTTTGGCAGAGGGAGTTATGGTGTTTTATTGGCTAGACTTTCTTCTTTAAATGACTTTACTCATTTGTTGTTGTTTTTTTGTACAGTACTTGCTCAGTCCCATCGCCCACGGCATCAATAACTCCCACCCACTCAAAAACAACAACAACAAAAAAAAAATTGCTTTCAAATAATACTTTTTAACACTTATTTCATAGTTTGTGCAAAAGTTCAGTGTTTGTTTTCACATTTTGAACAAACCTCGAAGCTTAAGACAGAATAGTTTTTCCATAACATTTACCGGACCTATTTGAATTGCAGAAATGCCATTTTAAAAGGGATAAGACGCGTCCTGTTCTCCTTGAATTAACTGCATTTCCATGAACATCTCAGTAGGCAGCCAACTGCCATTTGGGGCTCCTCTGCAAATGTTGGAATACTTAATAAGAGTGCCACAAGTACTGCTGGAATGTTAAGTTAATGAAGGATTTTATCGTTTTCTTTTGGGAGCTCCTTTAAGCTTCTGTCATGTTTTGAAGTCTTACTAAAAGTGGGGTTAGCATTTCAAATGTGTCACAGGAGTGGAATGCACTGTAGAATGACCTTTTTCCACATTGTGAATGCAGACAAAATTATCTCACAACAATAGTCTGCATATTTTTTTTATAAAATTTAAAAAATGTAGTTGGCAGTCTAAAGCCAAAAAAAAAACATTTTGTGATGCTAATAAGAATTGTAAGAATTAGACAATTGCCTCTGCAGTATAAAACACAGCAGATTGTGTTCCTTTAGATTTATTGTAGGCTACGCTAACAAACTGGTTCTGAGTCGCGGCATGTTGCCAGTGGATGCAGAAGCAAGTTATGAGGTTATCCAATAATGGTCAGTCAGGTCATCTGGACAGTTTCCTTTCTGTGGGAAAGATGTTTCGCTCTCTATCCGGAGGGCTTCATCAGTCTGAGGAGTCCCATGTGCCGGTAAACTGTTTTCCCCACTAAGCAGTACACTCCTTTACTGGATCAACCAGTTTGCTGGTGATAAGATGGTTTCTGGGGTCTGTCCTGTCCCTCGTCAACTCCTCCCAGGCAGGCAGCCACAGCCAAAGTGGTTCAAGACATCAAAGTTCATGCTCAGTCATCCAGGTACAAAATCCAGTAATGGTCAATCTGGTCATCTGGACAGTTTCTTTTTTTTTGTGGAAAGACGTTTCACCCTCTATCCAGAGGTCTCCATCAGTCTGAGGTGTCCCATGTAAACTGTTTTCCCAACTAAGCGGTACACTCCTTTAATGTATCAACCAGCTGGATGGTGAAAATATGGTTTCGGGGGGGATGTCCTGTCCTGATGAAGCCCGCCAGATAGAGGGCGAAACGTCTTTCCACAAAAAAGAAACTGTCCAGATGACCTGATTGGCCATTATTAGATTTTGTACCTGGATGATTGAACATGAACTTTGATGTCTTGAACCACTTTGGCTGTGGACACCTGCCTGGGAGGAGTTGATGGGGGACAAGACAGCCCCCAGAAACCATCTTCTCACCAGCAAACTGGTTGGTCCACTAAAGGAGTGTACTGCTTAGTGGGGAAAGCAGTTTACATGAGACTCCTCAGACTGATGAAGACCTCTGGATACAGGGCGAAACGTCTTTCCACAAAAAAGACACTGTCCAGATGACCTGATTGTCCATTATTGGATTTTGAACCTGGATGATTGAGCATGAACTTTGATGTTATGAGGTTATGCTGCCTTACTTTAAATTATTTAATCAAGTTCCACAGAAACATATGGTGCAGAATCTACAAGTTATTTTGACTATAGTTTAATTAGTTGCAGTGATTTCTTGATTATCACTGGTGCATGTGTGAGTAGTGATTTGTAGCATTGCCTTCCTGCAAGGTTTTGATGTTAAACTTTTTGATTGGCTTTTATCAGCAGGCTTTTATCGCTCTGCTCTTAATAGTTGGTCTTTATCCCTTGAAGTCGAGCTTTGCGTTTACAAAATGTTCGCTTGGCCTTAGGACTTCAAGAACAACTCAGGGGACAAAAATATGAAGAGACGCTAAAATATAATCACGGCTAGGTCCTGAAATTGTAAAGAGAGGGTTCTCGTATGGTTTTGATTCAAAAGTTTTTTGTCTACGCCTGTAAAATACTCTGCACATCAAAATGAATCTGTGCTGAAAACTTGGGAGATTGAAAAGTTACATGAAGATATGATAAGGAAGTGCCAGAATGTTACAAATGGTGTATTAAAAGTGGGTCACCTTCACAGATGTTTGTTCAAATGTTGTTTCTTCTTTGCAGTCTTATTAAATAACACATAATGTCCTTTTTGAGTGGTTTGGTGGCAAAAACACAGTTTTACCCAAGACAGCACTGGTTAACTTGTGTATTTGTGTTCTATCCTTTAATATTTGATCGTCATTTGTGTACAGGAGCAGTCTTTTTTTGTTTGGTGAAGTTTTAGGCAAACATACTGTACTTGGCTAGACAAAAAATTAAAATAAAATGAAAAAAATACCTGCTTAGATTTAGGAAAACATTTGCATTATGTAGCTCAGAGGAGATTCTAAATTGGCAGTGGGCGTGAATATTCCCCTTTTGTTTTGTACTTTTTGCTTTGAACTAGGAGTCAGTCCAGGGTGCATGTTGCACCTAATGATTCCAGGACCGTCTTCATACAGAATACAGAAATACTTAATAAACAAATGTAACAAAGTTTGGTATAAATTTGAAAAACTATTTGGTATTTCAGACAAGAAGATGTAATAAACCCCATGCAAGTAACCCAGCCAGCAATCCCCGTTTTCTCTCTAAAATGTTTAACTAGTGTAACTTCAGGCTTTCCCTCTGAGACACAAACAGTCATTATCTGTTCAGCCTTAATTGGTTGCTTGTCAACAAAAACGGAAATATTCTAGTGCACCAGCCATGACAAACACTAATAACACAGACACTAGGTAGTAGACCCCGGAAGGTCATTTGATCTGCTCTGCACGAATATGCACAATTTTGGGTGCAAAACATCATTATTTTTCCCCGCAGCTGGTTTCCATCCCGAGTTTTCAGAAAAGACCAAATAAATTCAAGCTTGAGGATCTTGAGGATGCCATTTTGTTTATCCTTACATTCAGCCAATTCAATGCGCCCCAATTTTGCAACCCTGTGCAGTATTTCTTTGAGGCTTAGCCGCTAGCCTTTATTTATTGTTGTTTCTAGCTGCAAGGTTGGTCCTGCAGCACAAAAGTTTCCTCAGTCAAGCTTGCTTGCTCGCCAACACTTTACGTTGCTTTATGTGTTCTCTAGGTGTGCCTGGTAAACCTCAGATTTCTGGGTTTGAAAACCCAGTGCGAGACGGAGAAACAGTCACCCTGACCTGCACCAGTACAGGCAGCAAGCCCCCCGCCAAGCTGCGCTGGTTCAAAGGAAGGGAGGAGGTGGAAGGTGAGAGATGCACCACACACAAATTCTTGGTTTTGTGGATTGTTTGTAATTTTGTGCAAACCGAGGTGCGAAAATTGCACGTTGGACAGTCGAGTTATTGTAAGGTTTGAACACCGGTGCAGAAAGGTTGCTCAGAAGGAATGCAAAGATGTGGTTTTTTTTATGTTATTGTTGTTTTGGTCGTTATGGCAGCAATCTGCGAGTGTGAAATTAATGTAAAAATTGGTGCATGTGTGCCTCAGTTGTATTGTTGTGTTTGTTTGAGGCTGTGTGACATCATGCTGTGTAAATAGAGCATCTTTGCTATATTGCCGGGTGTCTCTCTATGTGTCCTAAACTTGCGTCTTGAATTATTTGTGTCATAGTGTGAAAGCAGGCTGCTTGTCTGGATGAGTTTAGAAAGATGCTGTGAGCATGTCCGTGACCCTTCTCTCCCAATTTTCCTCCCCATTTCGAACCTGCAAATGCCTTTCCATAAATCCACGGACCGTGTATGCGCTTCTTTTTCACATTTTGATCCAGCGTTTATTCGTGCAAGTACTGCTATTTGGGTGCTGCAACATATCTGCAACCCGGAGTGACACGGTAGCCAGTGAGAGATAGCCTGAGTCGGATCGAGCCGGGGATAACGACAGAACCCGGCAATAAAAGCCAAGGCAGAGGAGAAGATGAAGGGATGTGGTTGAACAGAGACGCAGCGATAGAGGGAGCTTTGCGTGAAGTCGAGCTCACTGGTCTTTTGTTGCAGAAAAACAAGAAGGGAAACATAAAGACAGAGAGAACACAGAGAAATCTCACAATAAGACCACTCTAAAGGCTTCGCTTGCTAAAGGCAAATCAAGTGGACGACTGGCAGACCCTGAATCACATCTATGATTTTGGCATTGGTGGCGTTGCTCCAAATTACTGCCATGTTTCCTGTAAACCCCCATTGTTTCTTGTTGCCTCATCACTCAGAGGCTTTCTGCTTTGCTTTACTGAGCAAAGAAAGCATGTTGTGAGTGTTAATTCTGCTGCCCTTTTACTTCTTCCACCATCTGCCCTCACAAGAAACTCTGCTGGTTTGGACTGCGCTGGAAGAGCAGTGCCCTCTGTCTGTCGGCACAGCCTCCACCGTGCATAAACCGCACTGTTTAGAGCTGTAAATGGTCTTTTTACAGTGCTTTGTGTTGTAATTGTACAAGTATAATATGATAATATAATACAATAACGATTTATTGACATAAATATGCTGCACTCTGTCTTTGTTGTGCAAAATGCCCGTGTTGTCCAGATGCTTTGGCAGTGTTGTTATAATTACGGTTTGAAAGGAATCAAAAGAATGGACTAAAGCTACAAAGCGAAGACAGAATGGGAAAGCTGCCCGCCCGAGGACAGATTATCTGCTCCTTTTGTTACAAGCTGAACTAAAAACAGGAGACACAGAGAAACGAGAGAAGTGTGGAGAAGAATGTGCCGTTTGCAGCGGCTGGAAGTCTGCTTAAACTGGACCACGGAGAAATGGAAGGTGGTTGCCTGGTCTGATAAATCATGTTTTCTTTTACTTCACGTGGATATCCAGGTTGGTGTGTGTCACTTACCTCGGGAGGATTTGGCAACTTGACGCTCTCTGTTGAGAGGTCGAGCCAGCAGGAACAGTGTGACGCTTTGGGCGATATTCTGCTCAAAATCCTTTCTTCCAGTCATTTTATGAACATATGTGCAATCTCATGCACTAATCTGAGATGTATTAGCAGTTTATGTGTATTGAAGATGATTCTCAACTACTACTACACCAATTAGGTCAATATCTGTGACATTAAGTGCTATAGACATTTTTTAAAATAACAGCCAAGGTCATATAGTGGTAGCAGTCATCTGGAATTGACTTCAAAACTAATCAGTTTAAAAATGTTTGTTGTGGAAGCAAAAAAATAAAATGTCTGCCTGTAAAAAGGACATTTGTAAATGCAAAATATATCTTATAATGATTTGCAAAAGGTGACATTGGGACATAATATTCTGGTTCTGAGCCGTCTCAGTAGCTGCTTAATGCATGCTTGGATCACGAGCCCCCATGTGAGTACGTACACCCTGTTTTAATTTATTTTTTTACTTTCGATGTTGATGTTGATTTTACCTGCTAAAGCATTTTAATGAAACTATCACGGAAAACAATGCCATACTTAAATTTTGAAAGTTTGATTTAGTGTCTGCATTTCTAACAGACATGCAGTTTATTGTTTTAATTAATGACAACTTTTTATTCAAGCTAGTTAGTGGTCAGAGTACAAACATGCACCGAGACACCAACAAAAACAGTATCCCCCTTTTGTTTCGACCTGTGGGCAATAATTAAACTGACTAAATTCTCCTTTAATCCCTGATGTTGGTTTGAACTCGAAACCACTAATCCTTCCCGTACCAAAATGCAAATTATTGTTATCTTTTGTCTTCTGCTTTCATTTCCATGCACTTTCATGCCAGCAGCGTCTGGATAGTGCATCCCTTGAGGAAAAGACAACAATATCAAAATCATGACAAGTGCAAAGTACATAATAATTTTTGTCATTTTTTTAAGCAAAGTTATTAGGCGTTCAACACGATCCATTCGATTGTCATGCAGCGATTTTGCAAGATGTATTCATTTTCAAAGCATTTGCTCTAAATGAGCTGGCGGTTTGCATTACATTTAACATAACTCTCCAACTGTGAGGAAAGTTGTTTTTGTTTTTCTTTTGGCTGTGCCCTTCTGCTGAGGTCATTGCAGTGAGCTAACTTGGCAATTATTTAACACCAGATGCCCATTCTGCAACCTGGGCTCAAATCCACAGCCTCGGGATTATGAGACAGCGGCAATGCTACTGACCTATTGCAGCCGGTGCAAAGAAAGTTATTTAATCAAAAACTTTTCACCAGTCAACCAAATATTTAGCATTAAACCAAATAGTTAGTGGTAAGTTTATGACAGTTAAAATACCAGAAGTACAGAATGACTAAATATGTGCTTATCAGGCTTTTATAAGTGTAGGACGAGGAGGTTTACTCTAAAGGTACAAGTTTCCATCAACTTCTTGAAGGTATAAAGGAAGACCCTGTTGTGGCGCTTCAGATATTTTTTTGGTGTGGACTTGTATTTTTCTTGGGGGATGCTCTAGAGTTGTGTCTAGTGTGCTTTAGGTGTACACACTAGGCTGCAACATAGTTTTAAAAGTCCTTCTTGCATCCCCTTTCACTCATCGACATGTCACAATCGTCAACAGCCTTGAAGTACTAACTGAAGCTAAATGTCTTTAAGAAATTCAAATTTAAACATACAGCAAAGTACATGAATCAACAATGACCAACCTTTAAAAAAATAACCTGAAGTGTATTTTTATTTTCATTCTGGACAATATCCCATTTATTTACTCAAAGTGGCAAGACTTAAAAATTGTTCTGCAACCAACCAATTGGGTTCCTTCTTGTCTACCTGTAATATAATTTGTTGACATACAGGAACTTCAGTTTCATTTCAGCAGCCAGTAGTATTTTGTCAAAGTCGACAAAGGCAGTGTCTCACTAACATGCAGCTAATTGACGAACGACATTCATGATCTCTTACGACATGCACGCTAATTTCTTCACGTGAGTCGCAGAGGCACACAGTCCTTTATCTAGAGTTCTGAACATGTTTAGACAATGAATGAGAATAAAATGTCTATCAAAACAGTCACAGAGTTGTCATGCGTGCCTCAAACTCACTTGAATAGTGCCATGGACGTCTTGAGTTGAAAAGGAGGTGCCGTGGATGCATTCCCATCTACCTGGCGACAGTGACCGAGTGCCTGACCGCCAAGATCTTGGAGCTTGCGCAAAACTGGGCTTGTGATAGCGGGAGGACCAGGATCGTCCCTCGACACCTGCAGTTAAATCCGCGGCGACAAGGGGCTTGACAGGCTGCTGGGAGGAGTGGCCATCGCTTGAGGAGTTCTGTCCGACATTCAGGCAGTCCTGCTGCCCCAGAGGACCGAGAGTTTTACTGGGTCCGGGTGGATGGATCGGCATCTGGAGCCAGTTTTTTGGATCTGCTGCGGGACAGACTGCTGCAGATCCTTCCTTCCCACAGACATCATCTATAACAGGGGCGTCAAAGTCAAATACACCGAGGGCCAAAAAAACAAATTTGCAAGAAGCCAAGGGCCGGACTGGTTCAATATTTATTATAAGGGGGTGATATAAGAATTTTTTTTTTCTTCTTTCTGCACTCTTTTCATTCAATGTTTTCTTTTTGAT
>JARVGS010001968.1:31515995-31526742 GCA_031762315.1 Hypsolebias antenori | reverse complement strand
TTAAATTTTCATATATTTATCATTTTGTTTGCAAAGACAAACATAGTTGAATGATACAAGATATATATGTTGTGCCAGTTCATGCAAAGTTCAAATATCATGTCAGTGGACCTTTAAAGAGACGAAAAAAGTTATTTAGTAGACTTGATTCTATGCAGCTGAATACAAATTAAACACCCGCTGATGTTTCTAAGGATACCAATGCATAACCCTGATCACATCCATCTATCTATCCATTAATTTTTACCCACTTCTGCCTTTTAGGATCACAGGGGTCACTGGCGCCCATATCCAGCTCTCACTGCGAGAGGTGGGGAACAAAGAAACAACAATCATTCATTCTCAATCACACTTAGGGACAATTTAGAGTTACTAGTCAGTCTAACATGCATGTGTTTGGTCTGTGGGAGGAAATCAGAGTACCTGGAGGAAATCCACGCATGCACAGAAAGCATGCAACCTCCACCCAGAATGCCCCTCCCCGGCCGGGATTTGAAGGTGGCAGCTCCACCAACTGCACCACCATGCCACCCAACCCCAATTCCTGTCTTGTTAAATATTTTATCCTGTACATTGCTGTGTGGCTTTGAAACAAAATGTGCAAAAGGTGTGGCTTGATCAAGAACAGTGTGATACGATGTTAGCTAGTAGTATATCACACAACATTAAAACATTAGCTAACCACTGCAAGAAACGAACATCAAAATGTAAGCATATTTATCTCCTTTCACTCAGTGTCTCTCACTACAGTAAGACCTTTAATTTGCTCTCAAATTTCTGCAGGAATCAGAGAGCACAAACAGATTCTGTCATACTTGAGATCTAAATTTTCTTTTCAAAACTGGAAATGAACTGTTTTTTGAACTGGCAATATCTTCTACATAAAACATTATTAAAAACACAAGTACTATCTGAGTCCTCTGCTGCTCACGGGCAAGAACTTTTAATATTGGTCTTGTAGTTTTCACACAGCATGTGTTTGTCCAAGACAAATTTTTTGTCTGCCTTTCATTAACGTGGCAGACAGGGAGTGACAGACACAGTTGCGTGGCTGTGATGGGCCTTTGGCAGCAGCTTTAACATTTCTTTAGATCTGAGTTGATTTTGATTTAATTCTACAGTCCTGACATCTGAGCTCAGTTTATTGAAAATTTATGTTGGAGTTTGAGGCAGAAGCTGCAACATTTCTGCACAACCTTCCTAGTTTTGACTGCTCTTCTGACCTTGTGCTAACTGCATGCACTACAAAAAAAACGACCTGATATGATATTTACAGAAATATTTTAAAGGGTGTTCTGTCCAAGTCAGTGACACCCATCCCCATTTTAAAATTATAACAAAGGTATTTGTTTAACCAACTAACCAAATGGGGGCAAATGGCTCAAATTACCTTAAAGCTTTCAGAGTTTGATTAAAATAAATTTTAAAGGTTTTTTTTTTCCTGATGCAACAATTTTTTTCATTGCGTCTAGTGACAGCAACATTTTTATATGTGTATCAAACCCGTTGTTACCCTGAAACATTCCCTGCCCTTAATGTTCCTATTTATTATCAGGTGATACAATTTTGCTGCTAGTTTCTTAATTTGCTGTTTTATTTTGTTGCTGACCAATATACACCTTTTCAGCACCATCGAGCTCCTTGTCGCACTGCTGATGACGACTGTAAATCATGGCAACCAGTAGCAGAGAGGTCAAAGCCAGCAGGGAGATGCCCAGAGAAATGGCTGTCTGAGTTGCGGCTCCCAGAGCGTTGAAGGCCATGCTGCCCAGGGCGTACAGAGGCTCCCGGCTCACGTCAGAGCCCAAAGCAAGACCATGGTTCTTCAGTCGAGGCCAAGCGGGGGAATATGGTGATGATACTTGAGACCATGTGGCCCAAATTGAAGAGGAAGACAAGGAGGATGAGTTGATGGCAAGTTGAAAGGTCAGTCTGGCAACGCCTCCTGCGTTCCAGGCTTCACACTCATAAAAACCTGCGTGAGCCACCGTCACATTGCTGAGAAACAGCATGCCGCTGCCAGTGTCGGGGTCAAAGTGCTCGCCAACAGTCTTCTGCAGGCTGACTTTGTCTTCCTCTGACGACTCCTTTGAGCCTTCACTTCCTCCAGTACCCAGATCCTGAACCAGACCTCTGGGAGAGTCCACCACTTTACCTTGGGATGCTTTCCTCCAGGTCACCTGCAAAGAGATTTAGTTTTATGCCTACTGGTCCTGTGAGGACAAACGACTTTCCATATACAGATTATCATCTACTTCAGACCTCTAGATCATGGAGTTTCCACTGTGGTCTGAAAGATCAGGGTTATTAGACATCAACATTAAATATCTGAAACACTGTTGTGATGAAATCTGAACTGATCTTAACACTGAAGCAACAACCTGAATAAACTCTTGGAAGTAAGACTGAAAAAGTATTCAGCCCCCACACTAATTTTCATTTACCTTTACAGGTGTTCTCATTGAGTCACGAGAACTCGTTTTCAAGAGAGACCTGTTTGGGAGCAGATGGTGGGGGTTGAGAGGGCCTTTCTCAAGGGTTCAGAGTGGTGCAAATAAAGGTGGGGTGGAGGCAGGTGTGGGTGTTTCACCTTTTCCACCCACATTTTGATGTTGTCAGTCTGGGGAGTTGAACCTGCAACTTTCCGATCACAGGCCTATCTTCTCTAACCTCTGCGCCACCACTGCCATTCATACACTGATGGGACACATATCAGAGGCAATGAGGGGTTCAGTGTCTTGCCCAGGGACACTTTGGCATGTGACTGCTGGTGGAATTGAACCCCCAACTCTGGCATTGGAGGACGACTGCTCTAACCACTCAGCCAAAACCGCCCAAACAATCTGAAATTAGCAGAAAAAAATTTAATTAGTCTGAAAGTACCAGTAATAAAAATCACTGCTCAAACTTGAATTTATCTGAAAACAGCTGAAATTAGCTACAAATGCTAAAAAGGTAGTTGAAAAGGTAGAACAACCTTAAATTAGAAGAAGAAAGCAGAAATAACATGTTTGCCCAATTAGGCTTATAGAAGCAGAAATGAGCACAAAGAAGTGGAGATATATGAAAAAAATAGAAATAATAAGAAAAAAAAAAACTGCTGAAAAGCATCTAAAATGGCAGAAAGAAACTTAATTACCAGAGGGAAGTAGAGAGAACACATTTTTGCTAAACTAGGCTGAAAAAAAGTTTAAATGAGTGCAAAAAATGTGGAATTAGCTGAAAAAGCTCAAATTAGCCTATAAACAGCTAAATAGTGGCTGAAATAGCAGAAAAAGTAGAAACTTGCATAGGCTGAAAGGAGCATAATAAGCTGAAATTTGATGAAAGAAGTTAATGAAGCACAAAAATGTTGAAAGAAAACGAAAGGAGTGCAAAACAGCTTAAAAAAAGGAGCAGAAAAAGGTTTAAATTTGCACAAGGAAGCTGAATGGAACCAGATGTGAAAGGAGCAGTAAAAGGTTGTAAACACATCTAAAGATTTGAAGGATGTAAAATGAGCTTAATTCATTTTATATGAGCAAAAAGAGTGGCAGAAAAGGTTAAATATTTCAAAAAAGCTAAAGTTGCACCAATACCAAAAGTCACAGCAGGATTGAGCTGAACGTTTTTGCTTTATGGTTAGTTGAAATAGCATAAAAACTGTGGAACGAGAAAGATGCTGCAAAAGGTACAGAAGAAAAAGTGGATGTCAATAGTGTGAATGCTTCATAAACATTCACAAAACAACAAGAGAGCTAACCCAAACCATCATGCTGCTATCAACACTAATTAAACACAAGCATGTCACAAATATGTTCTGGATGCCTATTTCATTGTTTTTAACCGTGTCTTACTTTTGCAGGTTTCATCAAGAAATTAAAAAAATACGTGCACACACTTTACCATTTCACTCTTTTTTGAAAATTCCTGGAAATCCTGGAGTCTTAATTGGTGGCGTCCCTTTGACAAGGTTTTAAAACCTCGACCCAGAACCTTGTTTTTCTTCTTTCTGACAACTCAGCATTTCTCATCTTCCGCTCTCCTGGGATGAATAAGCTGAAACTCTGTTTTCCTCTTCCTTCCCTCTCTTCGTCCTCCTTTCCTTTCTTCACCCTCCCTTCTTTCCGTGTGTGTGTTTCGTTGTTTGATGGTTTAGTTTTTGCCCTCTGTTTCCCTCTCTCCCTCCACTCAGCCGTTCAAAGACGACATGGACCTGAAGCAGGAGATCAGGAGCGAGAGCGACACGCGGGAGGAGTACGAGCTGAAGGTGGGCAGAGACGTTTTCACATGTTGACACCCAGGGTTCAGGGGAAACAATAACCTACATCATCTTTGACATCATACTTTGCATGTTGCATGAGCTTTGTGGTCATGTTGATCTCCCAGTTCCCGTTCCTCCAGCGCAGCAGTTTCTGCTCTGGTAAAAGCTTCTTTTTCCCCAACAGCAAAACTTTCACTCAATATGTGTCACTCAGTTTTAACCTGTAGTGAGACATGAGTTTTCTTGTCTGTAGGCATTCATCACTGGTTCTCTGACAGGAAGTTTCTCTTATGGGTCATAATCCTTTATTTAAAAGCAGTGATGCTGCTTCGAGTGCAGGTTTCCATCAGTCTTCCAACCTGACTTAAATAAAACTATTTCAATGTTCTCAAATCAATACATGATTTTTTTGTTTGTTTGTTTGTTTGTTTTTTGTTTGTTTTTTTATGGTGGGGAGGTCATATCTAAGGTTAATTCTGTACTGAAAGAGGAACATTTTGGATTTTCGAGGTGATGCAATGCTATCAGTATCAACATACAGTAGTTTTTCTTTAAGAAAAAAGGGAAGAAAGAAAGTTTGTATCCAGAAACGTGAGGATTTTCTTTCTGAGTTATTTTATTTTATCCTAAAGAAAAAGTGTGATAACGGTAACTAGGCCTGTCACAATAAATTTTGCTGGGCGATTAATTGTCTCGGAAATTATAGCGATAAACAATAATAATGTTAGAAATTGGACAGTAATTGGTATTTGTCAAATTTAAGAAGAAATTTTTAATTTGTTTTGCGTGTAGTGTCTTTTTTGACGACTGGGTGGCAGTATAAGACTTTTGAACCGAAGGATGGATAGTGAGGGAGCGAGCAGTGTGTCTCTATAAGAAAAATGGGAGGAAGGCGACTTGACATGACATGAGCTGTTTCTCTTAGGTTCTCAACATGGCCGATAAATGAGGTAGATAATTTTCATTTATTATGCAATTAATTTATTTATCGTTTGTTGTGACAGGCCTAACAGTAATTATTTTTTTAAATCGACTAAATCAACAAAAGATTCTTCATATTGCTCGAGCAACTAAACGTGAAAAACAGGTAAAAACACTTCTCATGAAAAAGTTTTATTAGTGTTAAGAAAATCTCTAAAAACTCAGCATTACTGTAATTTTTTGTTTTGTTTTGTTTGTTTTTTGTAAATCATGCAAAACTTAAATGAACTGAATTTTAAATGGAATATGAAAAATGGTTTAAATGTACAATTATATACCTACACATGGTCAACATAAAATTATTATTTTAACACATTTCCAAAATGAATTTCCTCCAGATTGTTTGGGTGTGTCATTTAGGCTACATTTATTAGATGTTGTCAATATTTCTGTTACCTTCATCACATTAAATGTGCAAGTTGTTTGTTAACCCAAATCCCACCAATCTTCTAACATTTAACCGAGCTACAGTAACAACCATCTGACGGGGTTAAGTCAGGTCATCTGGACGGATTCTTCGTACAGTGAAGAGGGATCCGTCCAAAGGACCTGACTTAACCCTGCCAGCTTTATCTACCTGGATTATTGATCATGAATCAGGAAGCTAACAACAAATTCATGCAGAAACTGTTTTTATACATGTAGATGTTGGAGTATGTGTTCATTTCACCCTTTAGAATGGAAATAAAAATATATTTATGCTCACAGGATCCAACCAACGGCTACTACAATGTTCGAGCCACCACCCACGAGGAGGCTCGCCCCCAGACACGTGTCGTCCACTACCAGGGAGAGTTTCGCCCTCCGAACCCCAGCAGCGGACCAGCCGGTGCGGTTTCCAGCGGACCCCCAGCTGCAGCCAGCGGCGCAGTCCCCCCAAGCTCAGTCCCAGGCTCAAGAGCGGGCTGCTATGATCCCCGCCCGCCCTCCAGGATGTCTCACGCCACCTACGCCCATTTCAACACTTTCTCCAGGGCATCACAGAGCCAGCAGGCACCCCCCAACCCGGCTCTTCCATCTCCAGGAGACTACCCGGGAGCAGACTGTGGCCTGTTGGACGGCACGGCCCAACTGCCGTATGACAACTATGGATACCCTTCCCAGTATGCCAGCTACCGGATGGGCTTTGCTCCCCCCATAGAGGAAGGGCCAGCCTATGAGATGTACCCAACAGGGCAAGGGACCGGACCAGGGCCTGGACCGGGACAGCAAAGTCCCGAAACAGGGCTGGGGAAGTACGGAACCTCTACCCGCTTCTCGTACTCGTCTCCACCCTCTGACTATTCCCACAGACACACGCAACGAATGCAGACTCATGTGTGAGGAACGCACCGTCATGGACTTACGTTTGACATCAGCAGTATTATTACACATGAAGACACGAATCGTTCTGTATAGATCTAGACTTAAACCTTCAAAAGAAGCGTTTTGGTTTTTCCCCAGCCACAGCTGCATGGAAACAAAATCATTTTCGGGATCAGTGACACGTTGCAACACCTGCCATTTAGCAGCGTTACGCAAAAGAGTATGAAGCAATACATGCTGAAAGCAACCTTCACACGCACATTTGCATTGGCCTCCAATCTTCTGTGTTTATCGGCCAATTAAAGTAAAAGTGAGAGCTACAATCAAGAGAATGTAAAAGCTATGAGGAGGCGAGAAGAAGGGAACATTATGTGCACCCTTCATCTTGCTTTTAGACCATCATCATCATCCTGCTTCATGGTCCTTTTGCTCGTCTCTGTAAATACAAAAAAAAAATTGGAGTAATTTTGAAATTATATTTCTTGTATAAAGCTCTATACTGAAATGCAGTTCAGAAATCTACAGCAAACCTCTTTATAAGCCACACTTTAGTGCATTTTTGACTGCAGAGCATACACACACAGATGTTTCACAACTTGCAGCAAATAGACCACAAATAGACCACAAATTCACTGCAGCTGGCACTTTCTGATTGCCCAGTCCTCATGAAACATGCTTCTTGTTTTATGAGATTTATTTTGATTTGAGATGGACAAGCAACCGAAGGTGGTTCAGCCAGAGTGCCAGTTCTTTTGTGCCAGTACACACAAAAACTTGTCTTTTTTTAAAGTGTGGACAACGTGGTGCTCCAGATGACGAGATATTTCTACACCTGCAGTAAGAAAAGGAGCAGTAGCAAGCGTCTCTGAGCTCCTACGCCTCCCCGTGTCTCATTTGTATCGTCATGCTTAATATTTCCCACAACGTCAACAGTGTTTGTGACTCTGGGTGTGGTGGGAATGCCTTTTCATCCTTAAAAAAAATCCTGCAATTTGTACAAAAAAAACCTCCCCCATCCCTCAAGTGTTTATGAAGTACAGTATAGGTTTCTCTCACTTGCACAATAGAATAGATTTTTTTTCCATATTTATACTGAAATGTATAAAAGAAAATGGCATTCAGAAACATTTTATAATATTTTTATAAGGAGTTGTGGACCAAAGGTTCAGCATTTTGGGTGACGCTCACTTTTTAACACGTTTGTGGAAATTGAGACCTTAAATGGTGCGAGTTCCTTTAAAATGAGGCGGTTTTTAACGCTGATGTCGTAGGCTTAAAGTAGAAAAATCAAGAGCTTCACCTCAAAATGACACCATCCATCTGGAGCGGATATAGTTGATGGATATGTTTGGTTGACATGAAGCTTTTTCTCTGGCTTCCAGTTTTATGACTCGACTGACTTTTTTTTCCCTGAAGTCGGTGACGACATTCAGAACGGACGTCGAACAAGCAGCGGCTCGATTCGAGCTTTTCTGTGTAGTTAGTGATGAGAAGGTTCAAATGTTGTCTGACATATCAAAGTGGGTTCGGAGGAGAACGCCTAGCTCAAGTGGTATACTTCATATGCTTGCAAAGTGCATATAAGTGTCGATTTCTCTCAGAAAATGTGCTGGCGTCTCACATCAGATTTTTCATGACATCACGTCGAGTTTCGTTGCGTGTGATGGAACTTTTCAGCAGAATTTATTACTATTGAAAAGAACTGACATCCCTTGAAAATCTGAAGTTTTGAAACTCGCAGATCCCTCGTTCTGTTTGCTCAGTTTTGTCCCGTCTCTTCCTGAAAGCAAGGCCGTCCTGCTTGCACACAGGCCACTCACCACAACACCTGGAAAGGCTGCAATTAACATCCGTTTGATACTTTATTTGTTTTTGTTTTTTATAACTCATTTTCTTGAATCTGGTAAAGTGGATTGTTACAACTCTCGACTGAGTCTAAGAGATACAGGGTGTTACACAAACTGTACACTAAACATAAAGCTAATAACTCAAACAGCCCAATTTGACATTATACAATAATTTATTCTTCTAATGGTCTTGGGCGTTACAGACGGAAGAGAGGCCATGGACTTCCACACACATTGGATGTTATCATCTATTAAATGACCATTATTAGTTTTCATCATCTCCATACGTAGCGTTCAGACTGCCCCTCCTCTACCTCCTAGTAGGTTTAAAGGTACATTTTTGTATGGTCATGTGGTTAAGTGTCAAGGGTCCGCAGGTCATGTTTTAAACGGGTCTGGGGTTAAAAGAATGCCCCTTCTGACTAGAAAATAAAATAATTTATTACATAAAAAAAAATAAAAAATTCCTACACTCCCTGGCAACAAAACAGGAGAAAGAGTTAGTTAAAATAAAATGACAGAGAACCCCTATCAAACTTCCCATCTAAGCAAAAGTACTTAATCAGTACAGTTCACAGAAGGTCATAAAGATCTTCTCAGAGTTGGTAAAATACTCTGTACACAGAGTTGAGTTCAAAGTCAACCACACTACAACAATGCTCAGGGCCAAGTGGAAATGCCCAAAGAAAAAGGGGCGTGGCCAATCACTGAAGCTTTTATGCAGTCCACTGATGGAAGTGATTCCAGGTGTGCATCATGGTGCGACTGCAGGCCTGCAAACAAGGAAAAGGGAAGAAAGGTTAAGAGAACCCCTAGAAATCAGTGGATGTAACAGGGATTTTAGCCAATACCATAAGGAGGGTTCAGAAGAGACAGATTTTGCCCCATTGGATCATTTTAGCAACATTTCACTTTATAATCACCCACAGTAAAAAGGTCAATTTGTCCATGTGGTAGTAACCGAGAGTCATCTTCAACACATAATTTGATTGTGATATCTTGTTGCACATAATGCTATTAAGGTTTGATCAAAACAGTCACAACAATCCTGTCATTTCCTACCACAAAATAATCTTAGTCTACAACTTTGGCATTAAAAGTGGAAGGTGATGTGCATTCCTTCAAAGAGTGCCACACCTTTACTTATAAGGCATTTTTATTCAAGTTATCAAGTCTGTTATTTCTCCTTCAGGTAAATGCAACATTTTAACTTTCACGTCTCTAAATCAATAATAATTTTAATGATGTCCAGATGATTGCTCAATAATCCAGGTAGAAAAATCCAACAGGGTTAAATCGGGTCATCTGGATTAATTTTTCTTTGTTGAAACGTTTCGTCTTTTATCCAAAAGACCGCTTCAGTCTGAAACCCTGCAACAGACTCAGTCTTATAAATAGCTCCTTATCATAGTTACCAACCAGTTTGCTGCTGACAGCCAGAAATAGCTGTTCACATGCGAAAGGAGGACCTTCAGCCTAACAATTGATCGTTAGAGCCCCAATAGGTCATCAGTGCCCTGGTGGCACCTCAATCAAATTTTAATTAATTAATTAAAATTTTCAATTTTAATAATGTACTTTTTCTCCCATAGATTGAAATCCTTTCTGTTTACCCTCTGATCTCAGTGAGATTTCATCATCGAACTAATTCAAAACTTCACACTGACTATCATTTATTAATTAGACTACACAGCAGTTGAATCAATAATTACAACATATTGACTTTTAAGTAGGGATGCACGATATTATCGGCATGGTATCGGTATCGAACGATGTTAGCGTTAAAGTTAAATATCGGACATCGGCCATGCCATCAAAATAACTCGCCAATATAAAAGACATTGTTTTTGTATTACAACCCAGTGACAAGGATGCCTACAGCGCTAGCACAACATGATGATGTCACGCGCGCCGACCTGCTCTAATAACGGCGGAGAAGAAGAAGTCAAAATGTCGGCGGTGTGGAAGTTTGTTTTTTTTTTCGTTGAGGATATTGGATTCCGAAGATTCTTGCATTACGTTGAGTCTCGCTACATCGTCCCCAGTCAGAGATATTTTTTCGACGTAGCCTTACCTGAGTTACAAGCCGTCATTTCCGACGCCATTGAGAAGCTAATAGCTGATAGCACTTGGGTGAGTTCACCACAGACATCTGGACGCCATGTTAGCCCCATTAGCATGATTCGTCTTACGGCACAATGGATAGAAAAACTTTGAAGTTAAAAAGTCTGTCCTTCATGCACAGGAGTGCAGAGGATCCCACAGTGCAGCTGGAACCTGGAACAACCTGCACGAGTGAGACAGCATCACAGGTGACTAATGCTAATAAATAACATTTAACACTTTTCATTTAATATAAGTTAAAGTGCTA
>JARVGS010001968.1:31422257-31438333 GCA_031762315.1 Hypsolebias antenori | reverse complement strand
CTAAAACAATTATTTGTTTGCTCGACTTTATAGTAAAGGTGTGTCTCAGTTGAACTTTTACTTAATAAATGCACTTCTATGGTCAATTAGCTGCATTTCGACAGGGCGGCGCAGCGAAATGAAGCTGATATGATGGTTGCTCCAGGCAGTTGGACAAAGGTGGCAGGCTGTGGCAAGTCAGTTGTGTCATTAATAACCACTTTTACCTATTACATGATACAACAGCATGCCATACTATTCGACTGCCATCTAGCTGCTGAAAATGTTAGTGTTCAATATTTTCAGTCGGAATTAATGAAAACAGTCATATCTCAGCCAAAAATTGGTTTATAAATATGGGGAAAAAATTTCATAAATAAGTTGCTTCGACATATAAGTCGCAGGACATGCAAATTATACAAAAAACTGTGACTTATAGGCCAAACATTACAGTACTTGGTTACATAGATTTTTCTAAATAATTAGACGTTTCCTCTTGCTTTCAGGTTCGGCGTCCGCTTCCCCTGCATGTCTGATGCCTACGACCGCGAGCTGCAGCAGCTGGCGCACGATGTGGCGGCAAAGCTGGGCTACAGCGACTTCATCCGCGAGGGGGTGTACTGCGTCCTCGGAGGTCCCTCCTTCGAAACCATCGCTGAGTGTCGCATGCTGCACCGCTTAGGGGCTGACGCTGTTGGTAAATCACTCTCAGCAGACACACGCCGAGCTCTTACCTTCTCCACAACAAGAATCACACCTGCACAACATTTCTACACTAGTGGAAACCTTCAGAGTCAGTGTGCTCCCTGAATAACACGTGTGCATTTTAAAAACATATTATCCTTCAAAGTAGGGTCAACAAACAGATTTATCTGAGGAAGTTTTCAAAGAGCTGGCTGAGAGAAAAAAAAAAAGTCCTTAGAGGTGATGTGCTCATTCAGGTTGTGACATGCACAAAATTACTAAACTCGAGCGTGCACACAATGTCCAAAGCAATCAAGCCGACAAACACACAGAAGGAAATTAGTCAAGAGGCTCAAAAGCTCCTAATTTACAAAGAAATGTATTTTCAAAACAGCTAATTTTTTTTGAGTCCTCGCGGCTCAATGGGATTAACCTGCCTAAATAAAGGTTGAATGAAAAAATGTCCTCGTGCTAACACATTTAAAAATCCAGACAGAAAATGTGTTTTGTCTATTTGTTTTGCTTATTTACAATATGAAGCACAATCTGCTGAAACATATCACTTTAGTTCACGCTAAATATTTTGGGGAAAGCGTCACACAAAACACCACTCATATTTTTAAAAACTGTTTTCTTTTCTTTAAATTGTGTTTTCTGTCTATCTTTAAACTTAACCTCTGCAGGATTTAAGTCATTAAGCCAACAAAATATTAAAAACATCCCGACTATGAAGCTCTTTTTGTAAAAACTTAGCTGAGCAATGTTTTAGATCTTTAAGTAAGCCTGTCGCGATAAACAATAAATTAATTAATCACATGATAAATCAAAACGATCAACCTCATTTTCATTTATCAGCTTTATTGTTTCTTTGTGTCTCTCTCCTTCTACTGAAGACACTGGATGACAAAAGACTCAACTCCGGTGCTCTTCACTGACACCTCCCTTTCTCTTTTCTCTTTAAAATCCATTTTATCTGTCCAAAATTGCATTTTTTGGATCATTAAAAGCAGCTAATTTACGAGCTAAACTAACAGGCCGACCTCAGGGAAAAACCGTCCGTTTTGTCAAAGCTCCAAAATTCAGTGTTGAAACCTGTGCCTTCGTGTGAAAAGTTGTTTTTCTCTGCAAAAAGAAGCTGAGAACTTGTTTACTGATTACCCTGATGCATGCTCAATAATCCAGGTAGAAAAATCTAAAAAAGCTAAGTCTGATCTTCTGGACATTCAAAAATCGTTAGGCTGATGGTCCTCCTTGATCATGTGAGCAGCTGGTTTCGGCTGTCAGCAACAAACTGGTTGATCCACAGTGAGAGGTGCTATTTATAAGACTGAGCTGAATACAGCATCTCAGAATGATGAAGTCTTTCGGACGAAAGACAAAACGCTTCTACAATTTTTTTTTTCTTTGTTTTGTTTTGGTTTTTTGAATGTCCAGAGGACCAGACTTAGCTTTTTTAGATTGTTTACTGATTGTTTTTATTAAAAGCTTTGTGTGAAAAATGCTATGCTAAAGAGCTCGAACCACACCAAGCGGCTGCCATTTTGAGAACCGGAAGAAAAGGAAGAAGAGACAGCCCATGTCACGTCAAGGGGCCTCCCTCCCATTTTTCTTAAAGCGACACACTGTTCGCTCCCTCACTATCCGTCCTTCAGTTCAAACAGTTTTATGCTGTCATCCAGTGGTCAAAAGGGTACTACACTCAAAATAAAATTAACCAATATTTCTTCTTAAATTTGGCAATACTGTAATTACTAATTATTCAAACAATATTCTCATTTATCGCAATAATTTCTGAGACAATTTATCCCCCAACAAAATTAGTTATCGTGACAGTCCTATTTCCAAGCTTAACCAGATCATGTTACAGAAAATAAAAAGCCAGCAACACCACAGACACTAGACTTTTACAATAGTTTAAGTATGCAGGTAAATGTAGATACTTCCAGAGCAGATGTTCTTTAAAAAAAATGGTGGATCTGCAGTTTGGCCTTTCGCCCACATGCTAAGGCTTGTTGACGTTTGAAAGCAATTCTTTTAAAGATTTTATCCTTGCAGGCTGAAGCGTTTCAGATCCTCAGAGCTACAGCTATAAGATTATTAATGTGTGCAAACCTTGTGTTCACGGCTTTAAATGAGGCTACTGCGAGGTTCATAGAGTCATTATCTTATTTTTTTAAGAATCATCTAGTACGTAGGTCCTATTTTATCAGAGATAACAAGAGAACTTAAATATTTTTGCTTAGCATTAATCAGAAACCTCTACTCCTATCATTTCACTCAGTAATGTTCCCAGACAGACTATTTATTTATTCAGCTGCTGTTAAAGAAAGAAGGGAACTCAGGGTCAGTGCAGAAAAGCTCAGAGTGACTTGACTGCGTAGAGTGAATGGAAAAATACAGACGAGCTGGAATGAAATACAAAGCAGTTGATTTCAAATTAATGTACAGTATAGTATCATATAGTAATGTACAGTATGCAGTAGTTATAATGCTGTACAACCCCTATTTGGACAAAATTGTGACAATGTGCAAAATGACAATGAAAACTAAATGTGATGATTTGCAAACCTCTTAAAACCTTGGAATAAAGTAAACGTGAAATGTTTAAATTAAGAAACTGTATCATTTAAAAAAGTAAATTTTGCATTTACTGGCAGCAACACATCTCAAAAAACATGTAAGAATGGAGCAAGAAAGGCTGAAAGTGGCACAAATAGATACATCTGGAGGAGCATTTAGCCACATATTGGGTTAAATGGCAAACAGTCAGTAAGAGGACTGGGTTAAAAAGTGTTTTTAGAGAAGCTGAATCTCAGAAGTACAAATGGTCAGAAACAGAAAGTTGGAAAGATTGAATCTCCCATCATCTACAGTTCATAAAGTCAAAAGATTCAAAAATCTGGAGAAATCTTTGAGCTCAAAGGACGAAGCTGAAAGTCAATGTTGAATGGCCGTGATCTTCAGGCCCTCAGGGGCCACTGCATTAAAAACAGATCTGTTCTGAGCATCACTGCATGGGCTCAGGAGCACTTCCACAAATCCGTCTTTGTAAACACAGCTCATTGTGCCATTCATAGATGCTGATTAAAGCTCTGGCATGCAAAGAAGAAGCTGGAAACACCGTCCTGCTGTCTCCTCTGGACCAACGCTGAGGCAAAGCAGAGAACTGTTCTGTGGTCGGACAAATCCAAGTTTGAAATTATTTTTGGAAACCGTGATTGCCACATCCTCTGTGCTAAAGAATCCAGCCCATTATCAACACACGGTTCAAAAGCCTGCTTCTCTGATGGTATGGGGGTGCATCAGTGTCTCTTGCATAGGAAGTTTACACGTCTGGAAAGGCACCATCAATTAAAAAAAAAAAAAGTATGCCAACATATCCTGATGCTGCTCAATAATCCAGGTAGATACATCTAACCAGGTAAAGTCAGGTCCTCTGGACGGGTTCTTTGTATACCAAAATGGGCTCTCATCCAAAACACTTCTTTTCCAGGGAAGGCCTTCAGCAAGACCGTGCTAAACCACATACTGCGTTCATTACATGTCCTAGTAGTAGAAGAGTCCAGGCCTATCTGCAGTCCAGATCTATTGGAAACATTTGAAAACATCATGAAACAAAAAAAATTACAGCAAACACCCAGAACTGTTGAACAGCTAGAATCCTCCATCAAACCAGAACGGGACAATGTTCTCCCACAAAACCTCCATCAGCTGGTCTCCTCAGTCCCTTGATGTTTGCAGGTAGTTACAGAAGAGCGGTGCTTCCCAACTTTTTTGAGAAAGCTTGCTGCCAATAAATTGAAAGGAAAATGTTTTTTATACAAGTGAAACAAAGTTCATGCTCAATCATCCAGGTACCAAATCCAATAATTCTCAGATGGGTCATCTGGACCAGAAACCATCTTAGCCCCAGCAAACTGGTTGGTCCACTTAAGGAGTTACTGCTTGGTGGGGAAACAGTTTGCTGGAACTCCTCTGATTGATGAAGCCCTCTGGATAGAGGATGAAACGTCTCTATCAAAACGAAACTGTCCAGATGACCCGACTGAGAAATATTGGATTTTTTTTACAAGTGGTACAGTTTCTTAGAATATCTTCATGTTCTGCTATGCATCACACATGGGTTTATTTGATTTGCAAATCATTGCGTTCATTTTTTATTTACATTTTACTCAACGTCCAAACTTTGTCTTAAATAGAATTGTACTTTTAACTGAGACAAAAAAAATACTGCAACTTTTTTTTTTTAAACCTTTATTTATACAGGTAGTCTCGCTGAGTCACAAGGACTCGTTTTCAAGAGATGGTGGGCTTTGCTCAGGGGCACAGGGTGGGGCAGGTGGGGGTGTTTCACCTTTTCCACACACATTTTCATGTTATCGGTCTGGGGAGTCGAGCCGGCAGCCTTCCAATCACAGGCCCACCTCCTCTAGCCTCTGCACCACCACTCCCCTCCAACTATAAAGTGACAAGAGTGAAGTTTGACATTGTTAAAATTCCTACCACAAACATCAAAACTGCGTCGTCAGACGTTGCTGACGTTTTGTTTTTCTGATTCTTTAATGCAGGGATGAGTACGGTGCACGAGGTGATCGTCGCCCGCCACGCCGGGATGCGTTGCTTCGCCATGTCTCTGATCACCAACCGGGCGGTGATGGACTACGACAGCCAGGAGAAGGCCAACCACGAAGAAGTCCTGGAGACGAGCGGGCAGCGGTCCAAGCAGATGGAGAAGCTGGTGACCACCATGTTGGATCGGATGGACAATGACAAGAACAACTCTTTGTGAACGCCGCCGCACCTGATCTCAGGTCAGCTGCTCAGGTGGATTATTAAAATGTTTATTTCATCGCCATCGTAGAGTTTGAGCATTTTAAACCACCTCCACAGTAAAAAAAAATAACTATTTCTACTGCCTGCTACTTTAAGTGTAGTTTAAAGCTAGTTTACTTTTCATAAACGTCTTTTTATACACTTGTCTTTTTAGAGCTGTACAGATAATGTAACCATTTAAACAAAGAGTTTTGTAACAGATTCCTGCTTCAGCTGCTTCAGCTGTTAAAATCAACACTGCAACATTTTAACTTATATCAAATTATTTATTATTTTTGTTCTTCCACATTCCCAAAAAAAAGTACATATTGAGTTTCACTTTGTGTTGCAGGGGACCAACTCGCTGCGCTTGTCAAATATAGAAATGTGTAAAAAGTTCTCAACTATTTATATGAAAATTATTTAAAGTGTTTCCAAATATTTTAAAAAAGGTTATTTTTATTTAAATAAGAAAAGATATTCTGCACAATGTTGTGTTTATTGTCTGTAAATGTCACCAAAACATCTTATCACTGTGATAAGTGACCTGGTGGTTATTTGGCAGTTTCATTTTTACCTTCACTGGTATTTTAATTCAAATTCTGCAAAAGGGGATCTAGTTTTATAATAAATTAAACAGAATCAAATGGTTTTTGTGTCTTATGTTTCTGTGCTTATCTGTTCATTTCATGTTTTGTGTCTTTGTCCAGCAGTCATCTGTCACTTTAAATCACCTTAAATCCTAATAGTAGTCCCTCACTACTTCACAGTTTGTTTATCGTGGACTTGCTGTATCGCGGTTTTTCTGAATAAGATTGGACATGACACGCAACTGGCTGACTGATGGATGAGCCGCACGATCGGCATGGAATTTTTACTTAAAATCAGTTATTTTAAATTTAGTACCTGATGCACCTTTGTGCACTCCACACTGCAGGATAAGCTTCCTGTTGCAGCTGTTCAGCGTGCAGAGCGGAGAAGTGGGCGTGGCCAAGAGTGCTTGCAGGTGGCAAAGAGCAGACGAGGCAGGGAGCTGAGCATTTAGAGTTTAGGAACACTGGACGACTGTATTGAAGTATGAATACGAAATGATCAAAGTTCATGGTCACTAATCCAGGTTTTAAAAAAAATCCAGCAAAGTTAAGTCCTCTGGATGGTTTCTTTTTGTTGAAATGTTTCGTCTTTCATCCAAAAGACTTCATCCGTCTGAGGAGCCACAACAAAGTCCCATAAGTAGCACCACTGAGCTGAACCACTTTGGCCATGGCTTCCTCGGAGTTGACAAGAGAGAGGGCGGACTCCAGAAACCATCCAGTCACCATCAAACTGGTTGACCCACTACAGTATGTGAGTGTGCTGCCTATGGGACTGAGTTTGTTGTGGCTCCTCCAACTGATGAAGTCCTTTGGATGAAAGACAAAACGTTTCAACAAAAACCATCCAAAGGACCTGACTGAACATTGTTGGTTACAGTAAATGATGTTGAGACGTTCCTAAATTTGCCTTTTGTTTCCTTCCATCCATTTTCTTTACCCACTTCTTCCTTTTCGGGCCGCGGGGGTCACTGGTGCCCAATCACTGTTTGAGAGGCGGGGGACACCCTGGACATGTCTCCAGTCCATCACAGGGACACATAGAGACAAACAAACATTCACTCACACCTAGGGACAATTACCAATCAGCGAAACAAGTATGTTTTTGGTCTGTGGGAGGAAACCCCTGCATGCACAGAGAGAACATGCAAACTCCACCAAGAAAGGCCCCGGGTCGGGATTTGATCCGGCAACCTTCTCGCTGAGAGGCACCATCTGTACCACTGTGCCGCCAGAGGTTAGAGAAGGCGAGCCTGTGATTGGAATGTCTCCAGTTCAACTTCCCGTACTGACAACATCAAAACATGGACCCACACCTGACTCCACCCTCATTTGCTCCACTCTGGGCCCTTAAGCAAGGCCTTTAACCCCCAACATCTGCACCCCTGGGCGCTGTAGACAGCAGCGCTCTGCTCCACACAGAGGGCTGTGGTAGCTCAGTGGTCTGTGGCTGAGTCAGGAAGGGCATCCAGTGTAAAAACAACCGGCAAGTCTTCGTGTGAGTTAGTTCACTGTGACGGGAGCAGCTGAAAGAAGTTTTATGTGTTAACACGTTCTATTTAAAGTCTTAGTAAACTCAGCTGCGTTTTAAACGTATGAGAAATTAATAGTTATGACCAAGAAACACTGAAGCGTTTAGGGAAAGCGCTCTGTCGGATCAGGTCTGCTCCTCCACCGGCCCACAGGATGTTAGGCCACCTCTTCATCCGCTACACAAACGTTTCTTGGCAGCAGGGATGGGAGACTTGTTTTAAAGTACGCAGATGACTCAGTCCCTGTTAGTGCGTTTAATGAAAGAGAAACCTGCCACGGCTCTGTGGTTGAGGACTTTGTTCCATGAGGAATCCTTTTTGCGGATGAATATTCCAAAAACCAAGGACGCGTGCTTATTGATTTAAAAAAACACCCTCAGCTACAGGAAATGACGTTTTTGAAGGGTCAGACAGTGGAATGTGTCGATACATACAAATATCTTTGTACAGTTATTGACAGTAAACTGACCTTTGAGGCAAACTGTGACGCTGTTTATAACAAAAGGGAAGCGGCGCCTGTTTTGCCTCAGAAATCTGTCCTGCTTTCACATCAACACAACTCTGTTTTATCGTGCTTTTACTGAATCGGTCTTATCCTTCTGCTTAGCGTCCTGGTTAGGCAATGTCAAAAACAAGAACTGCCTGAAACAAATGTGACGAGGTCCCGTACGCTGACAGGAGACATGAAACCGAATCCAGAATCCCTGCAGGTACAGAGGAGATCTGGATTCTGGGTCTCATCCTCTGCACGGCCACTTCAGGCCCCTCTCGTCAGGACACAGATAATTCACGTGAAACTCTCAAACTAAGAGTTTTGAAAGCAGATTTGTTCCTGTTGCTACACGCGTCTTAAATTCAATTTATCACAGTTTTAACATAATCATTTGATCTTGTTTTATCTTGTTCTAATGTGCTTTTTTCTCATCAGGTTTTATCTTGTCTCATATTTTCACCTCATTTCGTCCCGTTATTCTAATAAGTGAGTGATGGCGCAGAGGTTAGAGAAGGTGGACCTGTGCTTGGAAGGTCGCCGGTTCAACTCCCCGGACCGACATCATTAAAATGTGGATGGAAAAGGTGACAGCTCCACCCACATTTGCCCCACCCTGGGTCACAGGTGTCAAACTTCCAGGCCTCGAGGGCCGGAGTCGTGCAGCTTTTTAGATGTGATCTGATGCCACACAGCTGAATCAAATAAGGAGGTCATTAGCAGGACTTTGGAGAAGATGACTGCACTGAGAAGCTAATTCAGTCATGATTCAGGTGTGTGGCAACAGAGACGCATCTAAAAGCTGCAGGACTCCGGCCCTCGAGGCCTGGAGTCTGACACCCCCGATAGATTATTGATCAGGTTTACAAGTATAAAAAAAACAACCACTTACTAATAATTTTATTGATTTGTTTTGTAAAAAACAACTCCAAAAATGGTATGACGGCGAAAACAAACTGCGGATGTTACATTTTAATTCTATACCGTATGTTTTGGACTATAAGGCGCATTAAGCGAAACAAAACAGATAAGTCAAACTTTATTCAACTCATTCACAGTAACCACATAGAATTGGTCCGAGACTAGTAAGCACAAACAGAATAAGGTGCACTGGATTATAAGTCTCACTGTCGATTTTTGAGAAAATTAAAGGATTTGAAGTGCACCTTATAGTCCAAAAAATATGGTAATTGTTATGATGAAAATTTGCGATAACTTTTTGTGTCCTACATGTATTCCTTTGTTCCTTCAGTCTAACCGAACGGTCCATTTTTGCCACTCGTGCACAGATTTCTGCAAAGGTTTATAAAAGTTAACTGTAATTTTCTAGGATGTAGCTGAGTGCCCGTCTCTGAAATCTTAACGAAATGCAGAAAGAGCCACAGAGTTAAAGCACAGAAGAGTCCTAATAAACAAAAACAAAGTTATAAAGAATTACTAATAGCTCTATCAGAGGTGTCAATCAATAAGCACAGTTGGGAGAAATGATCAACTTAGTCCAAGCTGAAGGCCAATCTAACTCAATAGTTGAATAAATATATAGCTTCATATTGTTTTTAGATATATTTGTCAAACTATTGATACCAAAACATGATTTATTCCCGCTCCTAAACAGAATTTAAAAGAAACAGAACTCATTCAACAAAGAAAAGTCAAATTTAAAAACACATCGTCGTCCATTTCTCATGCTTTGCACTTTACTGGCAGTTTTTCATATATTTCTTCTTATTTATTTAGTTCATCAAATCAGCTAAACAAATCTTTTTGGGCCACCAATATTAAAACTGCAATAAAATATAGTAGCAATAAAGAAATTATTATTTTAGACAGACTTCTTGGCAGCAGGATCATCTGCAGCATTTGATCAGATCCAGTTGGTCCTTGATCCAATCATGACTTAGAAATATTAACTTTATTTTTTAGGTTTTAAAGATGCAGTGTGAAGTTTGCACTAAGAATGCTCAGTTTATGAAGCTAAATTAGAATTAAGAGACTTGAATTGAAAGGCCAGCTATAAAACATTTAAGATATAATCTTGTGGGCTGGATAAGAATCATAACAGCGGCGAAATCTGGCCCATAAACCATGACTTTGAAACGTGCTCTACACAGACTCAGCTAAATAAACCACCCTGTGTAAAAGTGGCTGAAACTTGATAAAAGTTGGAACTTCTTTTATTGTTGGATGAATTATTTAATCTTCTATGAGGAAAAATGAGCAAAATCAAACATTTGAGGTGGAAAACTACTAATTTAGTTGAATCTTATGTGTCTCAGATGGAAATTAAATACAGCACGAGGAAAAAAAAAAAGATCTGTCTGGCTCGTCTTTAACCTTGTCAGCAATGTTTGACTTTACTTTGAAAAACTTCAGCCTTCACTCTGGTACTTCCCCCTTCATTTTGAATTTATATACTTCTACTCATCCCTTCCTCTGATTAAAAAAAAATACTGTACAAGGAAAAAAAATTTCCATGACGCTCAGCCCCCCTGTGCTCATGGCCTTACAAGGTCATGAGAATTTTACGAGCCGTCTGAACCGAAAGGAGGAGGTCCAGGTGTCGGTACAAAATGTCCCGTTTCTGTGAACTGCAGGGCTGCAGCTGTAAGGAAACACCAACAGACAGAAAGCACGTTCCCCCCGAGGCTCTCAGTGTTACATTTAAACCAGAAAACACACGTTTGCTTCATACTTTTCACTCTTAACAGGAGGTGTATTTACGTCTGTGATGCATTTAAGGTACGGACGTCCAGGATCTGACCTCTTGTGCAAACTGGAACTTCTTTAAAATGAGCGTGCTGCTGTAGTCATGAGGAGCGTGAAGAAAAACATCGAGGCAGGTACAGCTCAGGTGTAAACTGGTCAGAAGTCACACAGTTATTAACGGAGGGCTTTAAAAACTCCAGAGCTGATATTCAAACTACACCAGTTTTAGCACAGAAAATAGTTTGTTTCTCCACATTCATAAAAATAATGATTAAATCTGCTGTAAGCTGAGTAGATGTATTGAAAAAGGAAGTATCGCTGGGTCCAAAGTTCCAGAGCCGTGTTTAAAGTGTGCTTTAATTAAAAGTTGCAAGAACACCAAGCCAGAGCCTACTGCAGAACAAACACACATCCAAAATGAGAACAAGCACCATGAAAACTCAACCAAGGCTTTTAATTTGAAAATGCACGGATAACAAAGTTCTGACGAGATAAACAAAAAGTATCCAGATTACATTTGAAACCCTGAACCAGCTCAGACGGACAACACGATCCACAAAACTGGCAGTTTTGTGCTGCGTGCTCGAACTTCTTACCTTTACTGTATTTATTTTTACGAGAAATATTAATTGCAAGAATCTGCAGATGAATTTGAGCTGGGCGGTAAAGAAGTTCTGACTTTGTGAGGCAAAAAAAAAATGTTAAGACATCACTCAAGTTGTCATCCTAGAGGAACGAGTCTAAGTAATCTAAAATCAAATCTAAGTCTCTACCAGATGAAGGTGAAAGAAAAAAAATAAGATTTCTATAGCTATTAAGACTTATCTAGAAACCATTATTAATTATAACCTATTAAAATTCAGGAACTGTTCTGAACAGAGCTGTGCTCAAATCTGCTCTCGTCATAAACCCAACAAGCAGGTGTCAGCTGTGACTTCTTATCTGAAAGAAAAGGGAACTTCAAAGTGTGAAACTTCACGTCAAAGGCTGCTTCATCTGCCCTTCCTGTGCCGTCACTGGTTCAAGAGCCGCCGCACCACCCTCTAGTGGTTTTAGCTGCACGCCTAAGATTCAACAATCTGAGTCCAAACAAAAGACACAACATGGTCTTTCCAACTCAACTGATCTGACTTTACAATAACGATCATGTCATGACTCATTTATTTATTCTCAGTGATAACTTCACAGGACGAAGTGATGAAACTGTTTTCAACTTGATGAGAAATTTGGCGACGCTTTAACTTCACAAGGTCCCGTTGCGCCTCTAGGTTGTAACCATTAAGACGTGAAAGGGAACCTGAACATGTGAACTTGTCGTCGGGAAAACTCGAGAGTAGAGCCCGTTAATCGACAAAAAGCTCAAACTGTTAAAAAGTAAAGGTCTGTGTGCAGCCGTGAGAAGACGCTTCCGTTTGGTGGGCCCACGCCTTGTTTGTTTTTGGTTTCTAGCGTTGGAAAATACAGAGTGTCAGAGTCAAGTCCACATTTTGATCTTAAAAGTAAATGTTCTAAAAAGAAACACCTCCTCAAATCCATCCCAGATGGATTTTGCATAGTAAAATATGCACAAATATACAAACATATGGAGCAAAAGTGTCTAAAAAGCTGCAGTTTGTTGACTCTGTGATTTGGTTTCAAAGGTTTTGGGCGCGTCTCCGCCTCAGCTGTACGTGTGGATGATCCTGTGTCGCTTCAAATGGTGCATCAGGATGAAGGTTTTCCCGCACTGCGAGCAGCTGTAGGGTCGCTCCCCGCTGTGCGTGCGCTGGTGGACCCTCAGGCTGCTCTGCTGCGTGAACCTCTTCCCACACTGTCCGCAGCCGTACGGCTTCTCCCCCGTGTGCGTCCGGTGGTGTATGCTGAGGTGGGACAAACACTGAAAGCTCTTGCCGCACATCGTGCACCAGAAGGCTCGCTTCCTCTTGTGGCTCTGCTGGTGCAGCCTGAACTGATGCAGGCGGCTGAAGGACTTCCCGCACTGGGAGCAGCTGTAGCCCCGGGTCATGGCAGACAAGGGTTTATGGGGGTAGAAATGAGTCGGTGTGAAAGTGTCGAGTCCTGATCTGTCCTCGGCGACCATCTCCATCTCGGGCTGAGCAGAGCGTGACGTGCTCCTCTGCAGGAATATTTGTTCCTTCTTATCTTGTTGCAGCAGAGCAGCTTGATGTCTGGGCTGGAAGTTCGACAGCTGAGGATCCTTCTGATACTCACTGCTGTAAATCCCGTTGCACTGCTGGACGCAAGGCGGCTTGTTGGCGTTGGACGCCACGTTCGTAGCATCCGAATGCTCGGAGAAGGAGCTGGAGTACTCTTCGACTATGCTGGAGAAGTCAGGAAACCCTGTGTCGATATCGTTACCTTCAATAATAGACGACCAGAGCTGATTCTCTCGTTCATCCACGGGATACTCGGCGGCAATCTGAGCCTGCTTCCCCACGCTGTGCTGACATCCATCCTGCCTGAAGGGCACTCGGCCCTCCTCCTTCTCTGTCTTGACCGTGAACTGAAGACCACCGATGTCCGCTGGATGTGGACCAGAGTTAAACGAGTCGCCAAACTCCGAAGGCTTTTGGCTGATGACCTCCGTTTGGGTTAACTGGTGGTTCTCCGGATCATTGTCAGGATCAGAGTATTGCGCAGCATCTCCTGCAAAGGACAGGCAGAAAAAGATCAGCATTTAGGGTTGTATCCCACTGAGCTGCAACTGTTGGGAAACTAGTTTGAGACTAAATCTGAGAGAAAATCGTGGGAAAACGGACACGTTTCTTTTTGGTTGCAGACAAAATTTTTGAAGATGTTCAAATATCCTGGATTCTTCCTTGTGATTGTCATTTGCCAACTAGCCGCAGGCCAGAGACATAATAACTTAAACCAGGGGTCTGCAATCTGCAGCTCTTTGGTCCTTTTTTCAAGCTTTGATCAAGACTAACCTAAAACTGAATTTTATTTTAGTTTAAGCTGTTTTTTTTTCCTGTCATTTCATCAGAAAATATGTCTCAAATCCACCCAATTTTTTTTGAGAATACCTTTGAGACAAACTGCTGAGAAGAAATATGATTACCGGTACTTAATGTGATAACTATAAAAGTTAAAAATCACACAAACAAAAAACTAAAATGTCAATGTAAATGGAATTATCTCTTTAAAATTTAAAATTCAATTACTCATCCAACAAACAGCCCCAATTCTTATACTCCCTTTAACTTTAGGCTTTTTTTACTTTAATGTGGGGTATTTCATTTTACCACAATTAAAAAAGAAAACTCACAAATGCCTGCATTGTTCAATGTTTTAATTCTATACAACTAGTCAAAACGACATATTTGTTCCTTCTTTACATGAAACTGGTGTTTTATTATGTCAACCTACTGGCAGGAAAAGTCCCCTCCAACAAACGTGAAATGGGGCCACCAGTTGAAAATCACAGCCGTAGCAGGTTTTGCGGCTCCATAAATAATTTATTTAGCGAGCAAGTGGGCAGAAACGGCTCTTTCGATCGTACAGTTTGCAGACCCCTGCGCTAAACAATATATTTCTGATCAAAAGGTATAACTGTGTTTTGTTCAGAAAAGAGGTCCTGAGCTCACCGACAGCACCAGCAGAACCACTGATCCATAACTCGTCATCAGGACTTTCTTCTTTAATTGTAAAAGAGGCGCTGGCTTCTTGAATCTCAGCAAACTACGTAAACGAAAAAAAGACGGAGAAGTTTTAGTTAGCCCCTTTTAGACAACACACAAAGTTGTGCACCTGTCTGAAACTTTACTGCTAAACATATTCATATTATGAACATATTATTAAAGTTTAATTAAAACGAACATTCCTGCATTCTGCACTATCCATTAGCATGCAGAATATGTTTTGGGGATCAGTGCATCTACTACTACACCACATTTCAGGTCAAATGCTCTTTCTGTGATGGGTGATAATTATGAAGTAAATTATCCACAACATTCACATTAAAAACTACTTTATGAATCCCAAAGGGAAATTAAATGTTGTACCATGGAGGAGTTCTGGAGGTTTCTCACCTCTACCTGTTGGTAAATCAGCATTCATCCAGGTACAAATGTTAAAAACAACCATGACAAACACAAATCATAAAGCTTTTGAACATTTAAATCAGATAATCACCTTAATGTCTCTTGTTGGATGCAAACTGTTGCCTCCCAAATCTGTTCCTCGATCCGTGTAGTTTTCTAAATGAAGAATAAAAGAAGTTATTAAAGAAATAAAACAATTTTATAAGGAAAATGCTGTAAATAAACAGATTTTGGTAAACATGAGCTGCACTCCTGCAGATCCTGAGCTTTGCCTCGACTTCCATGACATAATAAAGCGACGAAATCAACAAAATGCACCAAGAACAAACAGAAACCTTGTTTATTTCTCGTGCACTTGAACGCCTCACCCAGTCCTCGCTGCAGCTGCTCGTTTTCCTTCTCCATCAGCAGCAGTTTCCTCTTCAGCATGTCGTTCTCGCTTTGTTTTCGGGATATCTCCAGGTGGAAAATCGCACATTTGTCATCGACTAGTTTGGAGATTTCTGCCACGGCTGCCTTCACCAAAACCTCCATGATGGAGGACAGCTGGCTCTGGAAGGGAACGCACGTCGCCATGTTCGTAAATACTTCGTCATACGCGAGGAGAAGTGGCGGATTCAAGGGGATTTTATGACCGTAGATGTATGTTTAACAGAAAACAACCAAAAGAAACCAGGCCGGGGTGTTTTCACATCTCTCTGTGTGTTTGTGGCAGCAGCTAGCCGTAGCTGAAACCTTTCTTCCGCGTGACGTAAGCGTTTTACCGTAAATGGACGAATAAACGCGCAGCAACAAACAAGAGGATCCAGGTGTAAGTACCACTTTTCTGCAAGATTAGTTTTTTCTGCGCCAGCACAATTGGTTCAGATGACTGAATCACCTCTGCAGCGTGCCACCAAAAAATAAAAAAAGGAATAACAATAATTACCCACATAATAATGTTCCAGATGTTATAATATATAAACATAGTAATAATATTCCTGCATCCCACATATTTAACCTTTCCATTAGCTAAAACTCCATCCCAGACGCTTGGAAAACAGCCTTTGTACTTCCTTTGCTGAAAGGTGACCCCTCCTCATTGAACAGACCAATTTCTAAACTCTGCATTTACACCAAGGTTCTAGAAAAACTGATAAATTCTCAAATCAAAAATTATTTGGACTCATTTAACATCTTACCTCTCCATCAATCTGGTTTCAGGAAACAACACAGCACAACGACTGCTTCACTGAAG
>JARVGS010001968.1:31399188-31412294 GCA_031762315.1 Hypsolebias antenori | reverse complement strand
TGTTTTATAATTCTGTACAGCACTTTGAGCTGCTTTTAGTATGAAGGGTGCTTTATAAATAAAATTGATTGATTGATCTGTATTTAAGCCTGTGTGTGTGAACTCTGCTCTTTGCAAGTAGTAAACCGGATAAAATCTTCTCGTGTCCTCGATGTGACTTATTTTCAGTAAGTAGATAATTTTCTGCTTTTGAATAGACAAGACTGAGGTTTTGGTGTTTGGACCTGAGCATCTTAGGAATAGATTTCTGTCTTTCGCCCTCCGTGGATGGCGTTAATCGAGCCTCCAGTTCTAATGTTTAAAAAAGTTTGGTGTTATTTTTGATCATGCCTTTTATCCCCCACATTAAAAAATGCTACTAGAAAAACTGGTTCATGCATTTGTCACGTCTAGACTGGACTATTGCAATGGTTTATTATCTGGGTGTCCAACTCTTTGAAAAGTCTTCAGCTGATCCAAAATGCTGCTGCCAGAGTCTTAACTGGAGTTAATGGGAGAGATCTCTCTCCAGCTTTTTGCTTCTCTCCAGTGGCTCCATCAAATCCAGAATATAATTCAAAATCTTACTTCTAACCTACAAAGCTCTCAACAACCTAGCTCCATCTTATATTCGAGAACTTATTGTTCCATGTTTTCTAACAAAGCATTTCACTGTCAGACTGCAGGTTTACTCGTGGTTCCTAGAGTTTCCTAAAGCAGAATGGGTGGAAGATCTTTCAGTTATCAGGCTCCTCTCTTGTGGAACCAACTTCCAGTTTCTGTCAGTGAGGCTGACACATTGTCCAGTTTTAAGATGTTCCTTTGTGATAAATCCTATAGTTAGGGTTGGCTTGTCATGCTTCTTTAAGCTAAGACTGCTGGAGGACAAACTGGCCTCATTTCCTTAAATGAACTAAATAGTTTTCATTTGATACTATTTCTATCTTAACATGTGACTCTTGACCTGCCATTGTGTATCTGTTCCTTCTTCCTGTTCCTCTCAAACCCAGCCGGTCAAAGCAGATGACCGCTTGTCCTGAGCCTGGTTCTGCTAAAGGTTTCTTCCTCGTGAGGGAGTTTTTCCTTTCCACTGTTGCCTTCGTGCTTGCTCAAGATGAGTCTGCGATGAAGTTAAACTCAGAGCAGTCTGCTCCTCAAATAAATAGTGTTAAATTATAGATGAATGTTTCTGTTCAGTGCACTGAGACGACTTCTGTTGTGACTTGGCGCTCTATAAATAAACTGAATTGAATAGACCGTTTATTTAATCCAACATAGTATAGTACTGGGATATATGGAACGGCATGGTTTGGTATGGTATGGTATGGTATGGTATGGTATGGTATGGTATGGTATGGTATGGTATAGTAAATGGCACTGTGTGGTAGAAAATGTGTTGATTTTATTTTACATGTAGTTTAAGGTGCAGTTTCAGGATGCTCACCTGGTTAAAGGTTTTCCCACAAATCTCACAACCTAAAGCCGTCACCGGGGACGGTTCACACTGGTGCTCCTGAAATTTACTGAAACTATCAAAGCTTTGCCCGCAGTTTGAACAAATGTAACTGCTTTGCCTGGTGGCGTCCACGCCGCAGGTGTCCTCAAAGCTGCCTGAAGCTGCCATATTAAACTCAAACGCTCCATCTTGATTCCCTGAGCAGTAATCACTCACAACCACCTCCTGTGAATCGTTTAGCTTTAGAGCGTCAGCTGCGTCTGAGCTCCTCGGCTGCAACGCCATGATTGAATACTGCTCTTCTTTTTCTCTGTTTGGAGAAGTCGAGTCTTTAATCGAAATGTCCCGCTGCAGCTCATCGGCACCCCCTGCAGGTGAGCCAAGGTGATACTTCACATTTTGTACAAGTACACAGACGGTCTGATCAGGGGGCTCAGTGCTTTCTTCTGCTACAGACGCCCACGTCTGACTTTTGTCAGATGCTGCTGTGCTATTATTTGTTCTAATCTGACTTGCAGAGAGAAAATCCTCAGTGTTGGGCTCCAGCTTCACCGTCACTGCTTCCTCTTGTAGACCGTCGACGTACGCAGGGCCAGGGAAGAGTTCCTCTGCAGCTGCTTGGCCGTTACCAGGTTCTGCAAAGTTCTCCAGGAGTTGATTATCAGGCACTGTGAGCATCAGGTGATGAGCATTCAGCACATCTGAGGTCTCACCTTTGTTGACAGAAAAATCAAGCAAACAAATCATATTACTAAACAGTCAAAAAAAAATGTAATCCAACTGCACAAATTGAGCAAATGTAACTGGTTTGCTTGGCATTTCAGGGCATAATACATTTGCATTAAAATTGTAAACTGAGCTTTCAAAAAGAATGAATTTGAATCTGTTACATGCAGAGGCTCATTGGTAGTCTTGTCCTGGACTTTTTTTTTAAGTTCTTGAAAATAATGCGTCTAGTGTACACGTTTACACACCGATCTAAACAGGCAACAAATGTTATTTCATGACTCAGGAGGAAATGTCTTATTTTGCTTGATGACTAATTATGAAACAAATTGTTCTTTTTCCTGTCTGACATTTTTAGGCGACATGAAGCTCAGTGATGCTCATGAAGGACAACTTTCCAAGAAAGTACAAACATTTTAGCTTATTGATGGACTAGCTGTTGAAATCTCACTAATCGGCTGTTTTGGGCGTTACTCTGATGTTCAGCACTTTTCTACCAGAATCAGCATTTTGCATTCTTCTTAAAATAAAAACGAAAGACAGAAACATGCTGTCACAACATGAATCCTAAATTCCTGAAGCTCTATATCATAAGTGTGAAACTCAAGGCCCAGGGGCCAAATGTGGCCCTCGCTGGCATCTTATCTGGCCCCCAAGATGATTTGTGAAACGCAAAATGCTTTTTTCACTTGAATTTTTTCAGTAATCTTTGATTAAGATGTCAAAAACAACAGATAAAATCAAATGAGACCAATCAAACTCTTGTCGAGGAACCTGTGACCCAGAAAAGTTGTTGGGTATCAAACTCTGAAATTGGTCCTTAGTTTGAAAAAGGTTTTAATTTTGCCCCACTTTTGTGAGTTTGACACCCCTGCTCTACTGTAGATGCTCAATAATTGTAGTTTTTTTGTTGTTGTTGTTGTTATCATTATTACAGAAAGTGTCCAAAAAACAATAATTGTCACACACAAAAAAGCCAATTTTTAATGTTTTATTCTACCACAAATGGTTATGATAATAGCTAAATGACAAGAATTAATACTGCCTTTTTTAACCAAAATAAAATACTAGCAAATTAATTCAGGTGGGAAATAACTTTAAAGAAAAAAAACTTTACATTTTGCTCTTGAATATTTGTGTTCAACTCTTACCATTTCTGTGAGTCTTCATGTGACCTTTCAGGCTGCTCTTCTGATTGAAACACCTCCCACAGATATGACAGCCGTACGGCTTCTCTCCCGTGTGAATCCGAAGATGTCTCTCCAGGTGTCCGGCTCGCTCGAAGGTCTTCCCGCAGTACGAGCAAATGAAGCATTTCTTGGGTTTCAGAACCCGGATGGACCTGCTCATCGTCTGTCGGTGGTGGTTCACCGGGGCCTCGGCGAGGCTTTGTGAAATGGGGTTACTGGACATGACGAGCGAACCTGAGGAGCCATACGACGTTTGGGAAACGGTGCTGTTTTTCAGTTTGTCTTGGAAAGAGAAGTTGCTACAGGAAGCTTCTGCTGGTGGTTGAAGTAACTGAGCTATGTTCGGGAAGGAAGACGTGTTCTGCGTCGAGCTGCTCAGGAATTCTGAGCTGCTCGACTCTGGATTATTCTGTAATCCAGACGCCCATATTTGGCCGTTGCTTTCAAATGAGAAGTTTTGAGTTCTGTTCGCCGTTTGTTCGTTTTCCTCGTGAAACTGAGGCTGCGTTATATTTTCCTCAGCAGGCTCAGATTTGACCTGAACAGGTGTTGGCAGGTTCTCCTCGATCCGCGTTCGGTTCTCAGGTTGGGCCAGGCCAGTTTCCGCAGCGGGATGTGGATTAATGCACGGGTTCCCCTCCAGATTTAGGATTTGTTGGCCAACGTGGCGCCCCTCTGGTTGTAACTCATTATCTGACAAGCAGGAAAAAACAATTATTCACACATATGAGGCTGAAAGTCTTATCAATTTTACACATTCAACTAATGACATCATTTTTGGTGTGTGCGTGGGGGGATAAATTACAAAAGTATGTTTTTCTGCTCAATATCAGTGTGTATGTTCCTTTTTTCTGGGTATTTTTCTAATTCATTAGAAAATTCAACTTTTACACATGGATATAAATAAATAACGATAAATTTACAAAATAATAATAAATTAAATAAAACTGTGAATTTTGAATCAGCATCTGTCATAGCTTTTTTTTTTTTCGGTTTTTTTTTTTATATATATATATATATATATATTGTTATTATTTTTAATAAAGTGATTTCAGAGAAAGATCAGAGCTGGTACCAGAACCAGTATTTAACTGGTTCTCTTTAAAAACAGCAAAGAACCAGTTTGTTTTTCCACAGTCAGCGCGCCGCCACAGAGGCGCTGATCCTCTCTGTGGAGAAATCTGTGGAGGATTGCAGCTCAGGGAGGAACTTCATCAACACAAATCACCATGTTTGATTCGTTATCTCTGCAAACAGACGTCCTTACATCACATATCTAGTGTGAAAATGCTTTTTTTTTTTTTAAACCATGAATATTTTTAATAACGGGCAGCATTGACTTAAAACTATTCAGTAATAGCAATGGAAATTAGATTAACGCATTCATCTTGTAATAAACGCTGACATGAGATAATAGAAAGACCTGACAGTGTTTATTTATTTAAACATCGTCCTGGCTTGTCGGCTTCACAGCATTTATTTAGCATTTCCTTCTTCTTTCAGCTGCTCCCTTCCTCAGAGTTCACCACAGAGAACCAACTCGCACAAAGACATGACAACTGTTTTTACGCCGGATGCCCTTCCTGACACAACCACAGAAATACTGTTTGGTCAAAGTTTATGGATGTTTTTAACCACTATGGCTGAGAATGTTAGCTCCGCCCGTGAGTCGTATGTTTGGGTTAGCAGAAAGCTGAATGAGGAGCTGGGTGAGGCGGCTGCGTGCAGCTGTCACTCCAAGGATGTCTCTGAGTCCGAGAGCTCGGCTGAACTGATAAGAGTATAAAAACAAACTTCACACGCTGCCCAGGGCAGATTCCTGTGACTGGACTTCATGCGTGTACTTCCTGTATAACCGGCCCTGAAAATCTGTCCTTGCAAGTAAAACCAGTTAAAAATCCTCTCCTGTCAATCGAGTGTGGCTCCTTTGGAGTACGTAAGCTAAATCAAGAATATATTTTTCTCCAACAGCCACCACAGATCTATAGCACCCAGGGGAGCAGATGTAGAGGTTTAGGGCCTTGCTCAAGGGTGGGACAAATGAGGTGCTTCACCTTCCCCACCCACATTTTGTTGTTGTTGGTCCACTGAGATCTTCCAATCACAGGTTTTATATTATCCCCCTTTATAAACTACTGAAAATTGTGATTTTGAACGCAGGAGTTATAAAGGTGAGCTGTGTCGACTTCTCACTCGTGTTTAACTTTTTTTTTATTGTTCTTTCCTAAACTAAGACAAACTCACAAAAACTATTAAACATTTTAGTTGATTGTCTTTATAAATCTGCAGATCTTACACTAAACCAGCACATACACTGGTTTGATGGAAGAATTCCCAGTGACGTTACAACACAATTTCTATAAATTCTGCTTGTGTGACGTGTCTGTGCAGCTTAAGTTCAAACTTCTACTTACGTCGTCTGTGAAGCTTCATGTGCTCCTTCAGGCTGCATTTCTGATTGAAGCGTCGGGCACAAATCTCGCAGCGATACGGTTTCTCGCCCGTGTGAATCCTCTTGTGTCTCTCCAGATGTCCGGCACGATCGAAACATTTGCCACAGTATGGGCAGATGAAGCGTTTCTTAAACATCAGCCTCTTCACGGTCCTCCTGCGGACTGCGTTTCTGTACTGGCTGTAACCCAACAAGCCACGGCTGAATGGGCTCTGCTGAAAACCTCCAGAGTCGCTGCAGGACAGCGTCAGCCCTCCATCCAGCGAGGACTCAGAGAGGCACGACAAGTGCTGTCCTAAAGTTAGATAGCTTGAGTTGCTGCATCCCGTCTCTTTGTGTGCTGCTGATCTCCACTGCCCACCTTCATACAGAGACTCCTCTCCTGGCTTGTCCTTTTGTCCTCTGGGTTCTTTGTTTCTCTCCTCGACAAGTTCACATTTCAACTTCACTTCAGGTTCAGATGGGATGCTGTGGTTTTCACTGGGATGCACCAGGGTCCTCTCATCTCCAACCTTACTTTGACTTTCTACAGAAAAAAAAAGACCAAGAAAACTAAAGTTATTCTTAACACTGAAAAAAAAAGTCTTTATGTGAGCCTGAAATTTAACTGAAGATTTACTATTCTAATTTTTGGACAAATAAAACAAAATAAACATGTGGTACCCTTGGTACCCTTCCACATTTAAAAAAAAATCTAACAACTGATGCAACTTGAGCCAAAAAGCTCCAATTTTGTCTCATCAGTCCAAGAAATGTCTCCCAGAAACTTTGGGGCTTGTCAACATGCGTTTTGGTGAATTCCAGTCTGACGTTTTTGTGTTTTTCCAGGGATGAAGTGGTTTAGGCATCTGGTAAGGATGCCCCTTAGACGCCAACTAAGAAAGGTGTTCCAAGCGTGTCCAACTGAGAGAAGACTCCAGGGAAGACCCAGGACACAATGGGCAGACTCTGTCTCTTGGCTGACCTGGGAACGCCTTCGAGTCCTCCCAGTTGAGCTGCAAGAGGTGGATGGGGAAAGAGATGTCTGGGCGTCTCTACTCAAGCTGCTGTCCCCGCAAACCAACACCAGAACAGGCGGCAGATAATAGATAAATGGATGGAGGCATTGTTTCAATGAGGCACACCAACAAATGAATGCACATCTGCATGCACACAAAAACATTTATCAGATTTACTTGGCAACCATCTGCAGACCACATGAACGTGTCACCTTGTGATACCAGATTTTTGTTGTCTTTGTGTAAAACCATAGCACACCTGACACTGAAACCACCTAAGCTTGTTAAACTGTAAATGTTTAATGTACATATTTTTTTATATTTAGGCTTATTTTAGAACTACAGCAGCTGTTTAACTCTTCACCTTTCTGCACAGGCAGCCAGCCAGCTAAACAACAGAAATAAGAACAAACCACTTAAATCAACTATCCTTCAAAGGAGAACCTGTCAGATCATTTCCATCCTCTTTTCCAGCTAATTTTAAACTTCAGAGCTCCAAAAACCACAACAAATTTATTCTGATAACTTAAATTTTATTGTAAAATGAGTTCAAATGTGAACTTTATCCTAAGCTCAGCATATATTAAAGTGTGTAAAGTGTGACCGATGGGACTGTTTATTGCTATTCTGGTTTATGTAATTGCTTTTCAATTGCAAACCTAAAAAATATTTATTAAATATTTAATACAGAAATAATGTAGCATGGTTGTTATAAAATGGATATTAGGAAATGAGGTGGGTGGGGACAGATAGGCCCCTAAATCACTATCTGCTCAGGGCCCCATAAAACCTCGGACCGGCTCTGGGTTGGTAAATGGGTGGATCGGGTCCAGCTCACCGTCTCTGCCGTGGAGCCGGTCGGGGCGCAGGGTCACCGCGTAGCGGGCTGCTCTCAGCTCGTTATGCAGGACGTCCACGGTGCTCTTCAGCCTCTTGATCTCATCCTCCCGCTGACACATTTCCAGCCGCAGCACCACCACACCTTCCTCCACAACCTTGGAGAGTTCCGCCACGGCTGCTTTGGCCATGGCATCGATGACGGAGGCGATCTGAGAGCGCAAAGCGACGGCGCTCAACATGATGACAATATCCTCCAAAACTCACGGAGACGTCTAAAACTTCAAACCGTCCGGGGAGAGGACGCGCGGTAACAGTAACAGGCCGACGTTAGGCCCGCTGACTGTTCACATTCTGTCGCTTTTTTTCATTTGGTTTTCAAAATGCAGCTATGAGCTAGCAAGTTAATGTGTACCACAAGAAAAGATAAACAATGCTAGGTCTGCTTTTACGGAAGTGACGACACAATACCGTAACAAACGAAGAAAAGCGCAAGATAGATTGATCGGAACACTGCCTTTACTAGAACAGCCAATCACCGAACGTCTTTGAGGCCCAACAGCCAATCACAGCACAGGTCCCTCCCACTTTGGTCAAACTTGCACAGAGCAGCCCATAAAAGGCAAAACAACCCCCCAAAAGAATATAGGCAACAGTAAACTATAAAATATTGTACAATTATGAATTTAAGTATTTTTATTTGCCTTTTCTGTATTCATTCAATCTTCATTTATACATGTTAGTCTCATATGCTCTCATACTGTATGCTCGGTGAAATTTAAAATTATATTTATAAAAAGCGTGGGAGCACAGACATCAATTTAAACCGCAACTAAAAGCTGCTTTGATCTAATCTGTACAAACAATTCAGTTTACAGAAAGAAGAACTTTGCAGAGAGTGGTGAAGGCTGCACAGAAGTCTGTTGGAGTCAGTCTCTCCACCATCACAGACATCTACACCTCCAGATGCAGGAGGATGGCCACCTGCATCATGAAGGACCCCACTCACCCAGCACACACACACACGTTTTGCCCTGCTCTCCTCAGGCAGCAGGTTGCAGAGCATTAAGTGTAGAATCAGTAAGCTGAGGAAGAGCTTCTACCCTGAAGCTGTTAGGCTCATAAATCTCTAACCACAAAAAATTACTGTTAAAAAAACTAAGAAGAATCAGTGTAATTCAACTTTATTTGGTGATATATCACTTTATCTGGGCTGCTGATTTGGCTGACATCCATACCCATCTGCTCATGATGTTCAAGCTGTTGCTTAAATATACCATATTATTTTACATTTTTAGTGTTTAGCATATATCATAGATCCTTGTAAACTGTTTCTTTTTATACTTTTTTATTTGTATTTATTTATTGCTATTATTGAGTGTAACTGGGACCTCGGGTACACAATTTCATTCCACCTCATGTACCACATGTAATGCAAATTACAACGAAAATCTTGAACCTTGAACCTTGAAACACCCTATCCCATTCAGATCACAAGACAAAGTGTGCACCAAGGACTAAGAGAGTGTGGGTTAAGTTTGTAGCATCAGCCTCTATCAGTGATAGAGGCTGATACCATGCAGTGCATGTTTGTGAAAGACTCTCACAGACATGTATTGAATAAAAGCTTTTTTAACCTGACCTGTTCAAGTTCATTCCCTGTCTACAAACCGAGGAGTACCAATGATAACTAAAGACATAAGGTCATGCTTAGCTAAGCTGAGGCATACAGTACCACTATATAACATGTGGAAATTACCTTACCCTTTGCCCCTTTACCTTAACCAGACTCCCTATCTACAATGTCTCTTCTGTTTAGGCAGCAGCTTAAAAAAAATGAGACAAGGGAATGATTCTGCAAGTCACCTTCGAGTGGAAACGCAGACAGCCCGTTGGTACAGTCAGAAAACTTTCCCAGGGTGAGTGTTTTTGGCTACTAAAACACGTATATTTATTTAAAGCCAATGGTAGCAAGGGAAATGTCATGAGAATCGCCTGCATTTGAACTTTTCTTAAGATTAATTCAACTAAGTTCAGATGACTTTGGTGAGTACATTTCCTCTCCTGCTGTTCCATTTTTACAAACATGATCTATCTGTCCATATGACTTTTATATATGTTATACATTTTAAGGATTATATTCACCAAAATTAATCCAGTACAGTATTTTATTTCAGGTGCATAGATAATCTGCTGTATGAGATTTTGACAGGAGTTCCCAGTAGATGGTAGTGTGGTTTGTCCAGAGTGGGAATGAAAGTGACCAGTAATCCATGATAAACATAAATAAAACTCCCACAGTGACCACAGTTTCCTCTGAAAAACAGCTGGGCGACCATGTGTAAAGCCTTGAGTCAACAAGCCACATTACCATCAGCCGCATTAGTCACCAGTTAAACAGTATGGGGTGAGACTGGCACGTAATTCTGTTTTTACAGGGTGTTTTTGCCTTGTTTTGTTTTGTTGTGTCTTTAAAACCTCTGAATACGTAACTGGGCTTAACCAAATTTTGTAACAATTGCGAACCCCACTTTCAACTGTGGTGTGGTGACTGTCAGAGAAAATATTTCTGTCAAAAATTCTGACATGCCGGTAATTTGGCTGCCTAAATCTGAACATTAATCCATGAAATTGTGTCCAATAGAAAACACAATAATATTTAGTCTTGGAAATTAAATTAGCATGCGGAGATTTACCAGAATTTAATGAAACTCACAGATTGTAATGGTTGGGTGTACAACTACAGCTGCGTTGGCTATTATAACTAATCTACCTTATCAAACATAAAAATGGCTGTTTAATATATTATTAGCAAAATAATCAGTCAGAATCATGGTTGTTCACTTCCACCAATTGTTTGGCTGAGCCCCACTAAAATTGAATAAACTGGCTTTGTAACTGGTACAGCGAATATTTAACTAATTTGCAGTCATACACAATGGAGTTGAATTGAAAATGCAAGCAAAGTTCAGCACAAGCGCTTTTCTTCAGGTATCTGACTTCAACTGTCTTAAACGTGATTATGTAAGCAGGACCAGACCTTTGTAGGGATGAAATGCATCTAGTTGATATGACACATCCCGCTCTGCCCTTTTCTGTTCCCTGCAGAGAGCTAATTACTAATGGCAGAGAACAGTGAAGGTGAAGCTATACAGCATTGAAAAACTCTAGTGGTGAGCACCTCCTGCATGGGTTATCAGAACAAAATCAGGAGTATTCGCCGATGTCCCTGAGATCTACAGGCTCTACAGTTTGATCAGACATTTACAACATTTTCTGCACAGTGATACACAGTGAACGGCGTTTGTTCCACAGATCAGGTCAGAGGAGGAAACCATTATTTTGTTGCCAGCTGTTCTACTTTAAATTTTACATTTAATCCCCCAAACAGACACTTGGGACATTGAGGATACTGTTGAGTCCAAGAGTAGTTGGAAAACTGAGGACAAGAATGCTGGAGAAGAATATAAAATGTTGTTCTCTTGCCCCAGAGTCTCACAGTACTGAACGTTATTCAAGTGTTTTATCAGTCCCACCATGATAGTTATCTTATCTTGTTTAACCATTCATGCCATGGGACTATAGAAGGTTATATTGTTAAACAGCGTACATTTTACCTAAATTAAAGAATGTGAGGACAATAAATGGATATTCTTTGTTTAAACTTACAACAGTTAACCGCATGTCTTCTGAGAACTGAGCAAAATAGCATTATCTTCGTGATTATACAGGGAAGTCTCAAATTGACTGGACAAAATTTAGCAATACGGCAAAAATTCAAAAGTCACCTTATTCAGTCTAGATGATGTCTTTGGTTTTCAAAATAACTTTTCTTAATCATTGTTCTTTTCTTTGTCCTTTGATTTTTTTCTCCTCTCTCCTGACAATGTGGATAACACAAGTTGACGTTGACGTAACGAGCCCGTTTAGCTGCAAAATAGATATGTAGTACCTCGTTCCTTCTTCATCAGAGAAAAATGAAAGGAGATTGGCTGGGTGCTGCATGTGCTTTGCAGCCTTTGCCTCTAAATAAATAAGTTAGAGCAAGGCCAACATAATTTTTCTCATCTTGAGCATTTACCCACCCTCATCACCTTCTCTTAGTCCTTCAATGAGCCTTGGCACCAGCCTCGCTGCCTGACTCTCACTCTCCATGACCTCACATTGCTTGTGGTTTTTTTGGCTTTGAATACAGTGGAATCTCAACCTGACATTCAAAACCAAAACCTGTACCCTCTGTGTATCCAGAGGGAACATGTCCACCTCCAAAAGATCCTTCATGGACAGACAAAGAATGCAAAACCAACAAACAAAAAACAATTGTAGCACTTCATAAAGATTCCAAAGCTCCCCGGAAGGATCAAGTCTACTAACGATCTAGCATTCCTTGAAGGAATGCATATCACCCACTGCCTTTCAAGCTAAAGTTTTAAACTATAATGCGTTACAACCTTTTTGATTAAACATGGAAGATAACAATATGTACAACCTCATGAGATATTATATCTTGCGTGATTTGTTAAGGTTAGAGTATGTGATGTGATTGACTTGCAGGTATTATCACATCAGATGTTAACTAAAGATCTATAAAACTGAGAGAGTTATAAACATTTTAATGTCGCTTAAGGCTGATAAGCTGAGTCTAGATCTTGATCGAGTCCAAAAAATAATTAGTTTTAGATGTTGTAGATTTCTTTCTGAAAGTTTCTTTACAAAATGTTCAGTGGTTCACGAGACTTTTTTTGCCAATCAATAAACAGAGTTGATTACAACTTTAATTACGACAGGTAATACAGAGGTAACTAACAGCTCTTCTGCAATAAGTTAGTGCTCAGAATATAAACGGGGGATCAACGCCAACATGCCACATTTTAACTCATTAACTGTAAAATGGAGTGTGTTCGAATACTGTAATTTTTCATATTGTTAAGACTGCATTGCTGTGGCAGCCATCTGGAATGGGACTGACTCCAAACGTTAATCAGCTTTTTAAAGTTTTGTCCTGAAAAATGAAGTTATACTTAAAACAGTTTATTCTTAGATTATCTGGAGCTCTTTAAGCACAACAGCTCATGTTGAACTTAAGACCTTTGCCCTACGGTTAGTCAGCGTTGCCAGAAACATGACAGTGAATGCAGTCATCAGATAAGTATTTGTGACTCAGGAACACTGTCTGCTTCTTAAAATTTTAACTTGAAGTCCAGTCTCCCTCTATTTACGCCGGATCTGTGACTCAGTATGCAAATATGTCCTGTTAGTCAAGAGCAAAGGCAACATATGCAGAGCAACTGTGCACTCTACAGAGATCTTGTATTGATTAGAAGATTTACTATGACTTCACGTTAATAATTTTGGGAAGGAGGATGTAGAAAAAAACTTTCATGCACCATGTTCTAAAACACATTTAGCAGTGTTTCTCTGAGCTACCACAAGCACGTGGATGGCTTCATAACTCTTGAATGCCAACT
>JARVGS010001968.1:31375107-31387131 GCA_031762315.1 Hypsolebias antenori | reverse complement strand
GGCTATTTTAGTTGACGGCACTGCTCGCTTCGGCTTTTAGATGCCAATACTTCCTTCACCACAGGTGACAGCAGGTGTGGACACGTGCGCAGCCGGTGATCAGCTGATCCATCTGAGCTTAAGTGGATTTTTTTTTTTTTTTTACCTCTTTCAACCAGTGGGTCAGACCTGCCTCCTCCTCAACTAGTAGATTAACACAATTTTATATTGTGCATTCTTATGTAGTTTTCTTTGTGCTGTATGATTCATAAAACTGCATCAAAAGCCCGAGACTGACCCGGCCCATCCATCAAGCACATTATTTTTTTGGCTCACCCTGGCTTGAATGTCAGGTTGGGCTGGGCCGGGTTAGAAATCACAGCTCTAGTTGGTTGTGTTGGCTGTTTATAACACAAGTTTCAGATTGAGCATGTCACTCAGGGAATTACAACATTTTTATTCTCAATTCTTCACATAAAGACACGCATGAACAAGAACACCTGCACAAAGTTCATTTTTTTGTCAACTTCGTTACAGTGTGCACTCTTTTGAAACATACTAATGACAGACCCCATGTGGGTTTTCATATTTTAAATATTACAAAGGGACTGATGTGAATGCACGAATCCACACACATTCTGTTGTACCTTTCAACTGCATTCATGGTGGGCTGGTTTATTTTATCACGTTTTACAAGAAAACCAAGAAATTAGCTGAGGTAAGTGTAAAATGTACAAAAGATCAAGCATTACTAATATAAAGTAAACATTAGTCGTGCTGTGATTGGTGGTGGGTGATTGCTTACAAACTTGCTTACAAATCAAATCAAATTCTGCTTAGGGCCAAATCTGGTTACAAACTAAGAACACCGCTAAAACTAAACAAACGTTTCAAATGCTGAAAACTGCAAGAAAAGTGTAAACAGAATAAAATGTGCATGAACTGAAAACTTCCACATCCAAAGTGAGTTTAGTCAAAGAAGAGCCTCTTCCCTCTGGGGATGTGTGTCTCAGGGCGCTCGCACACGTCCACTCCACGGTCACGCTCCAGACAAAACTGAAAGGTAGCTCAGTTCAACGGCCTCAACAAATGACTAACGAACGTGCACGTCCAAAAACCAGAGGCCTTTTATCATGTCAGCGACGTCGCTGCGACCTTATTGCAGCTTTAAAGAGCTGTAGACCTGAATAATGTGACCGCCGCTCTCGTCCTCTCCAGTTAGAGAGAGCAGCTTGCTAGCATGGTGCTGATTGCTGAATGGACTCTTTGTGCAGCCCAGCAGACAAATCAATTACTGCCTAGTAATGATATAATGGCTTCACACACTTGTGGATCTGAACAGCAGCCCCACCTCAGGAGGGTTTCAAGGGACGACTGCACAATGGCATGTGAGCTGAACCTGGTGTGGGTTGGCTTCTCAAAGTATCTCATGATGGCACAAGTTACAGCATGAACTTATATGATTATAACATCATGATAATTAATCCAGTTTGAGCAGAATAATGTATTTTTGTAATTATAAATGAATAGAATATAGTCATAGCACATTAACGATGCATTAAAACTCGTGGTGTCATTTTGACGTGACGCAGCAGATCTTCACAGGCCTCAGCCCCGTGTTTCTTTTCTCTGTGTGTGTGTGTGATCGTGCGTAGCACCCGGTGTACTGCGTCAACGTGGTCGGCACCCAGAACGCCAACAACCTGATCAGCGTATCTACAGACGGCAGGATGTGTTCGTGGAGTCTCGACATGCTTTCTCAGCCTCAGGTACACCAAACGTTCACAAAGAGCTATGAAGAGTGAGATGTTCTGCTTCTTATTCTGCTTCTTATTTACCGTAATGTCCTTGAAGAGACGTGAAAATCAAAATGTGCTAAAGAGAATGCAAGAAGTTGTACATATTATAGTCAATGCAATTAAAATATTTGTTTTATAAAACATGTTTTGTGTCTGTGCAAAAACACCCACAGTTACTGTATGTTTTCCTTTGATGATGTTAGTTCAAGTTCAAAAATTAAAAGTGTGATTATTCATTTTTGTCTGTTTGACTGAGTTCAGTGTGTAAAGCTTATTGATTTGACAAACATGACAAATAATTTAATAGTTTTAATCTTCAACGCAATAAACATGTTTTGGCCACTTGTTGCTAATTTCCCTGAACTGGTTTACAAACTACAGTAGTCCCTCGCTACTTTTTTTCGTGGACTCGTTCTATTGCAGGTTTTCAAAATAAGAGTGGACATGACACACAATTGGCTGATTGATGGATGAGCCACACGATCAGCATGGAGTTTTTATTTAAAATGAATTATTTTAAATCATTTAGCACCTGCTGCACCTCTGTGCAGCCCACACTGTAGGACAAACTTCCTGCTGCAGCTGATCAGCTGTTCTCTGTGCAGAGCAGGAAAGTGGGCGTGGCCAAGAACGCTTGCAGGTGGCTGAGAGCAGCGGAGGCAGGGAGCTGAAATCATGACATTCTGTCTCTTTTAGTTTTCAATTATCGCAGGTCTTCAGGGTATGGATCCACTGCAATAAACGAGGGACTACTGGACTTCATTATTGTCATAATTTCCTTTTATTAAATGTGTAATTATTATTTGTTTGTGTGTAGGAGACCATGGAACTGGTGTACAATAAGTCCAAGCCCGTGGCGGTGACAGGCATGGCCTTCCCCACAGGAGATGTAAACAACTACGTGGTGGGGAGTGAGGAGGGTACTGTGTACACAGCATCCAGACATGGCAGGTTGGTCAGCTCTTACTTTACGTCTTTTATTCTTTTTACAATCACTTAAGGCATTTTAGCATCTAGTTCCTTCACAGTTTTAACATTACTTGTTCGTTTTGAATTAAAAATAAATGAAAAAAGCTTGGTCCAAAGTTTCATCTTCTGTTGTTGACTTGTGCTTCTCTAGTAAAGCAGGCATCTGTGAAATATTCGAGGGCCACCAGGGGCCCGTTACAGGCATCAGCTGTCACAGTGCGGTGGGCACCGTAGACTTCTCCCACCTCTTCATCACGTCCTCCTTTGACTGGACCGTCAAACTCTGGAGCACCAAGGTACAAGGGTGTGTATACGGGGTGTGTGTGTGAGCGGGAGCAGATGTGTGGGGGGTTGATTGTGGCCTCAGAAAGGTTACAAAGCAGGACCCCTGAGAGAGGGAAGGGAGTTGAGTATTTTAGATGAGTAACTAGTTGAAAATCAGCCCTTCTCTTAGTATTTGTGTGTGTGTGTGTGCGTGCGTGCGTGCGTGCGTGCGTGCGTGCATGCGTGCGTGCGTGCGTGTGTGTGTGTGTGTTTGTTCTGACCTTCTTCAGGAAACAGCTGAGGGACGTGTGTGAGGATGAACTCCACCACAATGGACTGGACCCGGACCTCCATGAATGCTGCTGTGCCATTAAATCCAGACGCCTCAATGTCCTTTGACCTGAATACATTGATAAACAGACTGGTTCAATGACTGTTGTCTGGTGGGAACAAGGAATAAGAAAAAAAAACAATGCAGGTTAAAAAGTAAAAGATAAAACAAAATGACAAAAGAAGAGTGGCAGAGGAAGAAAAGATGGGATTTGGAAATTAAGAAACTACCGTATTTTTCGGACTGTAAGGCGCACCAGATTATAAGGTGCATTAAGCAAAACTAAAACATTTTGAGAGATTTTTGAGCGCCTTGTACCCCAAAAAGTTTGTTCTAGGTTAGTAAGCATAATCAGAACATGGTGCACCGGATTATAAGGCTCACTGTCGATTTTTTGAGAAAATTAAAGGATTTTAAATGCGCCTTATAGTCTGAAAAATACGGTAATGAGTGTGAAAAATAAACTAAAGAAAGCATTTATTTATAAATAGTTCCTCTGTCGAAGATTGCATCATTAATTAACTCGTACAATTCTACACTTGCACCATTTAAATACAAACTTATTTATCCATCCATCCATTCATTATCTTCCGTGTGTTCTGAAGTCGGGTCACGGGGGCAGCAGCTTGAGCAGGGAAGCCCATTTATTTAGCAAAACACATTTAGCTAAAGCAGAGGCAGAGGTCCTCGAGGGCCTCTATCCTGCACGTTTTAGACGTTTCTCCACTCCATCTCACCTGATTTGAATCTGTGGGTGATTAAAAGTCTTGCAGAGCATGAGGAGGTAACTCAGCCGTTGAATCAGGTGTGTTAGAGCAAGGAAACAAGTAAAACATGCAGGAAAGTGGCCCTTGAGGGTCAGAACTGGACACCCCTGACAACACACAACAAGCAGCACAGATCTACTGTGTTCTGACGGTGTGTTCAGTTGGAGATCCTTCAAGATAACAAGATGCACAGTCCGTTCAGAACTTAATTTCTCTCTGAAGAGCGGCTGCGTTCTCCTATAAGCTCTGCTTCTTGCCTGACTGAGTTTCTAAGTCCAAAGGCAGCAGCAGGTAACACCATGTCTCCTTTCACCTGAGCAGGTTGGGGGCCCAGACGATGGCCAGGTTCCGGGCGTGCATGCTGGTCTCCGAGGAAAAAGACGCCATTCTGACAAGATGGCGCATCAGAAACTCCAGAGTTCTGCAACACCGACAGGAGGTCATCGTCACTTTTTAACATGTTGCTGCTTATTTGTTGTTTTTACAGCAAAGTTCTCCAAACTTTTCATGTTCCAACAAACTGAACATCTGCAACAGAAACTTGTGACCCTGGCTATCACAGCTATAAGGAAACAGACACTGATGACAAAACCAACAACCTCATTTCAGCTTATAGACCCGTCTCTGTCAGCTCATCAGGAAGTATTTGGGTGTAATAACTTTATTTTCCCAATTTATTTGTAAAGTTCAACAAAGATTTTATTTTGTTACATTTATTTACTATTTATTTTGTTTATTATTTAAAAAGTGAACTGCAGTTAAATATCAAATATTAAAAGTATTAGAGATTTCTTTCTTTCTTTGTTATGAGTCAGATTTGTAGTTCTGAGGTTCTTCTTGAAAAATATTGTGTGTTTTGGGTTTTAAATCTTCTAAATTTGGAGGAAAAAAGATAAAGGAATTGTTAGTTTTCTTTTTTTTATATTTATAAGCTTATTACAGAATTACGGGTCATTTTGGTGTGTGGTGTTCCTTTTTATACACATAAACAAACCTGAATTTTATTCTAAAAAAATCAGAAATGTCTACTGATAATTTGTTTTTTAACAAAAAAAAAAAAAACACAATTTCTTGTAAAAGTAGCATGCTGCTTTATTAAACTATGCTGAATAAAAATATTACTATAATTTGCACTTTTTAAGCAATAACTTTAATTAAAATGGTTCATCTAAAATGAAAGGTAACTTGTGGAGTGCAATGAAATTAACTCCTTTCAAGGAATAATAGATAAATTATTTGTTCATAGTCATTATATTTTGTACTTGATTTTACGTTTTTATTCATTTAAATTAAAAATTAATACTAAAAATATGTTTTCATTATTTGGAGAAAACACAATGTTCCACCGAGTTAAATATTTATATAATAAACATATATATATATATTTAATATATTATTATTATTTCTTCACTTTTTAGTAATGTGAACCAAAAACTGTGCTCATAAGGTAGATTTTATTTTCAGCCAGAGATTGAGAATAAACTTTTATAAACTACTATTTGAGTAGAATATGTTTTTAATTGTTTTATTTATCCCATAAACAAAGTAAAATCTAGAATAAGTTTAATTATTAAACACATCTGTCTACTGCGTGTTTTTTTCTGTAAAAACCTCCTAACTTCCTGTACAGGTTAAGTGAAAACTAAAGCCCCACAACTTCCTGGAAACATTGTCTCAACAGAAAAAAGCTCAAATTCTTCTGAAGAAGAATGATTTCTTTCTCACATTTATATACAAATTTTAAAATACTAATATTTATATTTGGAGCTAATAAAAATAGGCAAACTGCTAATTTATGGCCATCAAATGGATGAAACTGCAGAATATTGACTTCTTGTTATCTGAAACCGTTCAGTTCGTTTGAAGCCTCGTTCGGTCGCAGCGGAGCAGCCTACCTGTAGTGAGGAGCTGGAAGCTCTTTGAGCACATCTCTGATCTTTATCAGCCTCTCCTCCTCCAACTGGATGGCTACAGCTTCCTGCAGGAAAACACGGGATGCAAAAATGTTTTCTTCTTCTATAAAAATACTCATTTTTCCAGTTTTGTCTGTTTTACATGGCCTCTTTAAAAGATTAAAAGGTCAATAGGAAGAAAAGGAAAGACGATGTGGTGAAACTCTGAAGATAAAACACAGAAAATGACGTAAACTATGTCAGACTTGATAAAGTTACTGCAGTCCAAGGATCTCCAGCTCAATAACGAATGCCACAATAATAAATGTTACATTTTTCGATTCCCATACTTAGCTAACATATTTAAAATAACACTACTGTCTAAGTTGTGCAACAGTTTTAGACGTTATCATGCTGTCCTATACTGCTATACTCACACTATAATCCCTTCCATTTGCAACTTGGTCCTGGATTTCTTAACAAACAGACCGCAGTCTGTGAGGATCCATAACTTCTCCTCCACCATAACCCTCAGCACTGACTCCCCTCAGGGCTGTGTGTTGAGCCCCCTCCTGTTCACTCTCGTCACATATGACTGTACACCTGTGTATTTCAGAAGCAACCCCGCCCCGCTGCACATAGGAGGATCTGCAGTGGAAGTGGTCTCCGGTTACAAGGACTTGGGTGCCCACCTGAATGAAAACCTCAGCTGGAGCAACAACACTACCAGCCTGATCAAGAAAACTCATCAGCGACGCACCAGCGACTTATATTATTATTGTTTAGCGTATATCTTGGATCCTTGTATACTGTTTCCCTTTTAAACTTTATATTTTTGCTATTTTTGGGTGTAGCTGGAACCTCGAGTACACAATTTTGTTCCACCTCATGTACCACATGTGATGCGAATGACAATAAAGTCACCTTGAACACTGAACCTTGAAATAAAACCTGACATTCATTATCCTTTTTGCAGTGGCTTTGATGTCCATTTAATTTTTAAGGAAACATTTTAAATCCAGAGCCTATTATGAAACAATGTGTTGACGGTTATATACTCACGGGATATATACAGTATTTAACTTTACACGTCTTTTCTTCCTTTCTCCTTGGCTTTGACGAAGCAGTTTTTTTTTTTTTTTTTTTGCTCTCTTGTCTGTCAACCTCAGAGCCTCTCTTTACACATCTTCTGAATAAGAAATTATTATGGATTTGGTCAGCTGGTCCCTCAGCACAACTGATAAAATATTTTCCACCAAATGACCAGGTGCTGGAGAGCCCTCATGCCCTGAAAGGACCCACGCAGCTGAGTATGTCACTGATTCCTGGGGTGAGTGGAAGAAGGCGTGCCTATCTGTTCTGTCCGTGGAGGAAGTAGAAGATGTGTACATTATTGGATTTATGATAACAGGGTTTCTGCTTTTTGGAATTGGTGGATACCTTGGATATTGACAATTTAGGAAGACGTCAGCAGCAGTTTCGGCCATGGTAAATTTGCCAGCCGTATGTGAAGGATTCATTTGTGCTTTGAGCGCTCAGACTCATGCGCTTACCGAGCCCAACCACAAGCTGGATGTGGTTTCTGAGAATCGTAGTCCAACTGCTGCTCCTGGAACTCACCAGCATGAAGGATTCAATCTTGGAGAAAGCTAAACCGAGCACGGACCGGGCGGAATGTGCACTAGTCTGGCTGTTTGGATTCACCATTGAGCGTACCAGCAGAACTTGAAGGCAAACAGAAAACAGAGTCTGGCGGCCCAAACAATTGTTGTTTATTTGAATTTGACCTCCCCGTTGGCCTTGGACAGGTCAACTTATCTCTAATTGCTCCTGGAGGATACGTAAACTAGAAGCTCAGCCTGCACCAACCCCTCCTTCCCGAGGAAGGAGGGGTTGGTGTGGCCTTATCAGAACCATGATGCTGATAGACACTGTACCATCTTATCAGAACTTTGGAACTTTCTGGAGTGTTTATAACTCACCGGCTTTGTCGACCTCTTTGCATAACTGTATTATGATGTCATTGTATGTTCACTTTTAATGTTGCAATGTCTTTTTTGCATCTTTTCTACCATTTCCCGAACAGGAAATGGTGTGAGACACAATTTTTGGGAGCTTCCTCCACCCTCGTGTTCTCTTTTTCTCATATGCCTGTATGTTGTATGTAACAAATCTCTCTTGTAAATGAGTCTTTGAGGCTCAGTGGGAACTAACCTGTATAAATGAAGGTCTAATAATAATAATTAAAACCATGGTTGTGTATGAGCAGAGCAGCACTCACAGCGAACTTGTCGTACAGCTGGTAGGTGAGCAGCGGGTTGGGCAGCTCCCTGAAGTAAGCTTTACACAGGGAGCTGACGCAGTGGATGTCCTGCAGGTACACATCCTTGTTCAGATCCGGAGTCCCCTCACTCTCAAACTCACTCCTGTGCAAACGCAAACAGAGATTCCATTTAAACCTCTATATTTATAGAAACGGGGTCAGAGAGCAGCGCGCGCACGTGCACTGACCTCAGTTTCTGGATGTTGGACGAGACTCCAGACAACCTGTAGATTCCGTCCACGACGCCGTGATGTTCAACAAATTCACTGCAGGATCGTAACACCAGTGGAACTGTGGGAAATAACTCAGATTATTAATCTGAATATATATTTAACTTTAGTGTATTATCTGAAAATGAGCACACTGGTCAGTCTGGGTTTATTCTTTCATCACACAGAACATAAACCAGTCATACCAACAAGGTTTGGTTTCAAAACTTTGATTAAGTGGGACAGTTTGTGCCAAATTACCAACATAAACACACACAGCATAAACATTTTCCCAATAATCGCCAACAGCACGACTGCTCTTTTGTTTTTAATTGTTTTCAAACTACAGTAAATATTTATTTATCATCACCAGCTGCCAAAAGGCGACAGCAGGCGATAAAGTTTTTGCCCTTGTCTGTCTGATTGTGTTTAGGTGTCTGTTAGCAAAATATCTCATTAACCAGAGAACAAATTGTACTGGCATTTGTTAAACGTTCCTCTACAACTGGTTACCTTTCGGAGTTGATATTTTTATGAATTTTGTTTTAAATCTGATATTTGATGTTCAAAGGCACATGATTTTGTAGTTTTGTAACTACTAGTCCATTTTACAGATACTGGGCTAAACTTTAGGGTGGTTGTAGCTGAGACACGTTACCAACACGTACTTTGAGCTGTTAACTTTGAGGTTTGACCTACGACAAATCATTTCTTAACAAGAGACGATCTTTAGTTTAAAACGTTGGTGGGCAACATGCATTCTTTCATAGTATAGGCTTTAACTTTATCAAATAATTTCTTGAACATCTTATTAGGTATTTTTATTTTCTCATTTAAATGTGTTTTGACTGTTGTAGACAGTTAATGTATAAACTGAGTCTCAGGAGAAGAAACTGCTTTTTTTTTTATTAGCATCAAATATTAACTACATTTTCTGATTTGTTCAGTTTGACAGAGGACTTTCAAGGTTTATAGGAAGTGGTGATGGAGCTAAACAAAAAGATATCAAAGTTCATGCGCAATCATCCAGGTACAAAACCCAATATGTAATGGCCAATCAGGTCATCTGGACAGTTTCTTTTTTGTGGAAGAAAGACATTTCGTTCTCTATCCAGAGGGCTTCACCAGTCTGAGGAGTCCCAAGTAAACTGTTTTCCCCACTAAACAAAAACAGTACAGTAATTTTCGGACTATAAGGTGCACTTAAAATCCTTTAATTTTCTCAAAAATCAACAGTGAGCCTTATAATCCGGTGCGCCTTATGTATTAATTCTGGTTGTGCTTACTGACCTCAAGCCAATTTTATGTGGTACACGGCGCTCAAAAATCCGTCAAAATGTTTTAGTTTTGCTTAATGCGCCTTATAATCTGGTACGCCTTATGGTGCGAAAAATACTATAAATAAAAAGAATTTAACGTAACTGTTAAGAAACTGCTGTTTTCACATATTGTTTTACTTCAAAAGTGGAACGTGGCTATGATGGTGGAAGCATCAGAGTTCACGCCCTGGGTGAGAAGACCAGAACAATTTACATCTTCTCAGACGACGCCAGTCAGACTTTGTTTCTCCACATCTGGCCACAAAGACCTTTGATTTTACTGAGACTTTTGTTGACTTTATCAATAAAATCAACTTCTCAGACAAGAAAACTAAAACCGTGAAGAGGCCCCTTGCAGTTTGAGTCCACTGCATCCTTACATGCTGATTAGTAATCATGGTGTTTTACTTAATGTCAGAATCGCTGCATTGTCTCTGTGGTCATGTTTGCTTCCATATTTAAGCTCAGCTTGGTTTGAACGACAGTCTGTTTATATAAACCACATAAAGCTGAAATATTCTGAGTCTCAACGACAAACAACCGGTTTGACAAACCTCGTAACAAACTTGGTGTGGTTAAAGGTGTATATTAAAGCGTAGCAAAGAACAGCTGGGCATTTTAAATAAAATGAGCTCAGTTTCATACAGTGAAACTAGAAAAATTCAGAACACGACCCAAATTCTGAATATTCTAAAACTTCTGCCGAGGCGAGGACAATTTATTTAATGTTTAAGAACTGTTCAGACAAGGTGCAAAAGTTTTGGTCACTGTAGTTTCTTTAGATTTTTTTTTCCACAGACTTTAAAAACGGTCCTACTTAACATTTCTCCTGATTATTTTTCACAGTTCTTGGGCTTTGGCTCCTTTTTTCCACTTGTGTTCAGTCCAGTACCTGAACATGGAGCTTATTTTGTAGTCTGTGTTTTAAAAATAAAAAAAAAGTGAGCAAGTGGACGACAAACGATGAAATGTCAGAATTGAAAAAAGAAAGATCAAGTCACATGTTTAATAATCCGGGAAAGATTTGACTCAGAACCTGAGGGCTGCATCATGTTTTGGTTTTGATGTCTTATATATGACACGTTTTCAGCTAATAGCTTTTGGGAATCTCTTTGCTGGTGCTAAAACACAATTTTTTTTGTCAAATGGAAAGTGGAGCAAATGGTCTCTCTCGGCTGATGGTAGCAAAGTGCCTGAATATATTGTTTTCAGTTGGGCTTTTTGGCTAACGTCTCTGTCCAATATCATGAAAACTGGTAGAAATAATGATAAATTGAATATCTACATGCGCTCGTTTACCTGCAGAATCAGCCGAAGAAACTAAAAGTAAGTCAACAATGTTGACGTCCACAGAAGAGACAGTAGGGGTGGAGATGTGTAATAAATCTGATGTGTTGGTTTGTTTTTATGATCAGTTTTGCAGATAAAAGTGCTTTGAACCACTTTGGCTAGGGCTGCCTGCCTTGGAGGAGTCGATGAGGGACAGGACGGCCCCCAGAAACCATCTTAGCTCCAGCAAACTAGCTGGTCCACTTCAGGAGTTTACTGCTTGGTGGGGATATAGTTTGCTGGAACTCCTCTGACTGATGAAGCCCTCTGGATGGAGGGCGAAACGTTTCTATAAAAAAGGAACTGTCCAGATGACCCGACTGAGAAATATTGTCTTTGTTTACATTGTTTCAGTTTTGCCTCTCAATACATTTGGAAAACTACTGGAGTATTTTTTTTAAACTGCACCATTGAATGGAGTTCAGGAAACTTTTTTTTAATGTAAATCAAGAAAAAGTTCAACAGATGAACTAAAGTGCAAAAGCAGCCAAAACCTTTAAAAGATCTTCAGAAAGCCCGAAGACCTGGCTGTTAAGACCATCTAAAACAGGACTAATCAACTGGTGGTCCATTGGCCACTTCGGGCCCGTGGGTGATTTCAGTCCAGTCCACCAATGATGAGTTAATTAAATACATATATATCTGTCTATTTTTTTTATGTTTTATGAGTTCTGGGTTTGGGTTCTGTTTCTTGCATTTGTGATTCAGTGCAACAAATTAAACAAGATTAAAAGGTAACAGATCATACTTGGTTTATTTACATAACAGTGAGGTGAAGTTTTTGGGTGTTATCATTGATGACAAACTGACATGGAAACAACACATAAATTCTGTAAGAATAAA
>JARVGS010001968.1:31361921-31375023 GCA_031762315.1 Hypsolebias antenori | reverse complement strand
TTGAGTTATAGTGTTTTTTTTTTTTTTTTTTTAAGCTATGGTGGCCATCTTGGATTTTTCATTTGGATTCAGTATGTGACGGGGAATGTTCTCAGCTATAACCTCACCAAATTTCATCTCTATATGTGTAGAAAACAGTTGAGTTAAATCCGTTTAAATTTAGCTTTGGTGGCCATCTTGACTTTTTATTAGAATCCAGTATTTATAGGGCATCGCCCTCAGCTACCACCACACCAAATTTTAGCTTAATATCTCTAAAAATGGCTGATTTATACCAAAATTCATGCTCAATAATCCAGGTAAAAATCCAACAATGTTCTGTCAGGTCATCTGGATGGTTTCTTTGTTTGCTGAGACGTTTCGTCCTTCATCCGAAGGACTTCTTCAATCTGAGGAGCCACCAAACAAACTGAGTTTGCTGGTGCTAAGATGGCCTCCAGGGCTCGTCCCCATCAACTCCTCTGAGGCAGCCATGTCAAAGCGCTTCAAAACATCAAATGTACAGTATAGGCTGATTTAGAGTTTGTTTCAATGAGAAAAATGGTGTCTTTGTTTGCAAATTACGTCGCCTTGGTAACTCGAAACACCAGTAAAAGCAAAAGCACATCACAGTGCTGGACCGGTTGCTTTGATATAATATTTGTGGGGGTAGATGTGTAGTCCACGCGATACACGGGTATACGGAGTATAACCTAGAAAAGTTTAAGAATTCCAGTATACCCACTTAAAAGTACCCAATGATACATGACATGTGGTCATGTGGCATTGATTTGTTAAACTTAAACGCTTCCATAACAATCTATCAATATGCAATGCTTGGTTATTACATAACTTTTATTTATTACTTATGCAGTGAATTATTGTATAATTAATACGTCTGTAATTGCTACTTAATAAAAAATGGGAACTGGTCCAGATTATACGGTTTAACTTTTTTTTGTTATCTACCTGGATGATTGAGCCTACAAACCTTTTTTTTTTTTTTTAACTATTTAATACTTGAGTATGTTTTGCTTTGATACTGTTTCATTGTTTTTGGCGCATTTGTTTTTGTACCATTAGTGCTTAGTGTATTCTTGGTTCATGACTTGTATCTTACTAATGTTTTAATTTACCATTTGTATTTTTGTTGGATGTAACTGGGACCCTGTGCACATAGATTCGTTCCACCTCATGTACCACGTGCGATGTGAATGACAATAGAAATCCTTGACTCCTTGTAAATTCTATAGCATGGTGTTAATACAAAGCCAGCTGTTGTACAAAGTTTGTTGCTCATTTATTCAGTAAGCATCAGAGAAATTTGGAAATGTTCAATACGCTTAAAAAAATCAAAATAAATTGACGATTACACTGTACTAAACAGTGTACTTTGGTTTCAAGCACAGTACAGTATACCCACTGCAAAAATGCAGACTACGCCACTGTGTAGGGGTACACATTGCAGTTCGGGCCACATTAAAGTTGATAGAAGAGCAAGACCCCCTTCAGGTGGATAATAATAATATGGTGCTGTCTTTCTAGGCAGTCACCAATAAGTGATGGAGTGAGGACTGTTCACTTACTCTCCTGAGAGGAGGTGTTCAGATGCTCCAACAGATCACACCCAAACACTTTCTCCTTGTTGGCCCCTTTTCTTCGAACCCTCCTCATCTCTTCCTGCCTGCTGTTTCCACCTCACATTCAGAGCCGCCGGCGCCGCCTGCGTCGTGGCCGTCAGGCTTGTCACCGACCGCCTGCACTCCAACGAGTCCACCAACTCTGTCAATGAGACTCGGCGGAGGCGCTGCGCATTTCAGAGGGTTCACTGTGACGCTTCTCCGGCCGTCGCGTCCCTCGCGAGCGGCATTGCATTGCAAAGCTGAAGACTTGGGGCAGGTTCTGGTTTGCCAACCTGCAAAAGGAGACACAACAATTCATGCAAACGATCCCTGCGAACAAACTGCACTCGATCCTTAGTCTGCATGTGTGGCTTTCCACTTCCCCCTGATGCACTCAATTTATTTTCGAATGACAGGCCACACCCTTGCCCCGGTACTTCTCCTATGCAGTTTAATGTTTGTCTGAACGGTCGCTCTTGTCACACTTTTAAAGTCTCTTCGAGGAGGTGGACCACCTGAAACCTCCAAGTCCAGGTCGTGGTGTCTGACTTCACTGCAGGCCCTGCTTGCCCTCCCTGTCCACATGTCACAGCCATCGCAGGCCCCGTCCTCACTGTAGCGGAAGTCGAGCTTGAAAATACAACTTCAAGCAAGCATTCAAAGTTTCACCCCTCCACCAGGTTCTCCATCGTCCTGACACCTGCCACTTCCCTCCCATGTAATCCACCCATCCCTCTCCGAACGTCCACCTTTAAGAAAGCGCTTTGATACAAATAAACATGTTACAAAGCGAGTCTTCCTACCTTCAGCCTGCAACAGCTCACAAGAAGCAGCATAAAACGATGACGCAAAAAAAACCCACTAAACTTCCCCTGTTAACTTCCTGAGTGTCTCTCCTTCTCGTGCGCTTTCTCTGTGAACGCAGCTCACAGTTCCTCCGCCTCTGAGCGAGTAGGGAAATCAGTTCAGTGCATCTGCACAGGGCACCTATGAAGGTTTGTGTCTTTTGCAGTCAGCGCTCTGTGCGACTGACTCACCCTGAGGTAGGAAGAAGTAGACGTGTTGGAAACGTGTGACACAAAGGCAGATGATATGAACCCATTTCCTTTCATAACGTGAACATTTTTATTAAATATCAATGAAAACTGAACACGTGGACAGAGGCTCTGTACAAAGAGAGGTTCAGAAAGAAGCAGCAAAGTTACCAGAGTGGACGTTTTAAAAGATCTGTGTTGCAGCTTATGACCTCACAATCGCTTTGGTAACTTTTTGATGAGATTACATCAAGTTCATACCAAGTGTCCACAACAGCAGGTTGGTGTTTCAGATTTCCAAACAAAAGAGGTGAAGTGTTCACTTTTTCACAATTGTTTTTCTGCTCATTGTTGGTTTTACTCCACTTATTTGCCTGCATGGAGAGGAAGGTTTGCTCATTTCTAATGCATTAATGTAACTGTTCAACACCTGATTTCTGTTTTTTAACAAAATATTAACAGCTCTTTACAAAAAAAAAAAAAAATCATCATTATAGGTAATAAAGTAAAAAATGTCTTGTATAAATAAAGGTATTTGAAAATGTGATAAAGTATGCTGTGAAAACCCATCAGATAGATCGACAGATCGATAGAATATTATATTATTAGTATTTAACGTATAGCTTAAGTGTATATCTTGGATCCTTATAAACTGTTTCTTTTAATACTTTATATTTTTGCTATATCTGGGTGTAACTGGGACCTTGAGTACACAATTTCGTTCCACCTCATGTATCTATGTGATGCGAATGACAGTAACCTTGAACCTTGGCTCACTGAGTCATTAGGTTTATGTTTTGAATTAACATTTTAATACTGAATGTGCATTTTACCAGCTTTTGAAACTCTGCCCTAATACTGTATACTCTGCAACTGATTTGTTTATGGTGATTTATTTGAATTATTGTGATATGGTTGAGAATTTTACTTTGAAATATTTTTTATCTTTACTTTTATAGTTTATGAACTGTTCACCGCTTTAAATAAATAAATTAAATTAAACTATTATCTAATCTCTGTAGTGCAGTAACACCTTCTTGCTAATAAGAAATTATTTACTTTGGTCGCCCTTTATCAAATATATACGAAAACACCTCGTTTAGCATCGTATTAAAATAAATTTAAACATTACCTAAATGCTTATCAAATAAAAATTGCGACTTACTTGAAGAAAAACGTGTTAAATACATTTTAAAAGCAAATTTCGTCACAGAAAACAAAACACCTGGTGTTGTTGCGCGGCTGCGCTTTTATGCTAGTATTTACGGTAACGTCATGACGTAACCAGCGATGGTTACCTTGATTTGTTTATCGGTGCGTCTCTTAGTGGCAAAAATTATGCTAAATGGCCTTTCAGAAGTCTTCTAAAATATTCTAACTTACATTTATTGTCCATGATCGCCATATTTTAATTGTATAGCAAAAATATTAAATATTAGCAAAGCGAGAAAATGTTAAAGAATTAACACCGCCCACGCGGACCACAGAAGTAAGTAAACGAAGCAGACCCTCTTTTTTTTTAGCCGTTCGTGAAGAAGAAAAGAGCTAAACATACACCCTCTGCTCCTCAAAGTAAACAAAATATTATCCCAACCGAAGATTTGAACACGCCCGGAGAGGCAGTGAGTGAAACAGAGCGCAAACAGGCGCGAGCGGCTACATTTATTTGTGTTTTAACCGGCGCAACATGGAGGGCAGCAGCTTCCAGAGTCAGCTGCTGTCCGTCATGGAGGTCCTGGCCCAGGCAGCTGTGGCGGAGATAAACCGGCGCGTGGACGACAGCTGCGCGGTGCTGCGCGTGGAGCTGAGCCAGAGCCGGAGGGACATCGAGCTGCTGAAGAGCAAGTATGAGGAGATGGAGGCAGAGCTGAGGAGGAGCAGGAGGAGAGCCCGGAGGAGAGGTGGTGATGCTGCAGCTTCCTCAACACAAACATCACTTCACCAAATGGTTTTGTTTGTTTGTTTGTTTTTTAACCTTGTGTTGATCTTGTTGCAGTTGGTAACATTCCTGCAGCAGATGAGACGTTTCCTCCTCCATCCAAAGTTTGCAACAGTCAGGGCTCACACTGGGACACAGAGATGGTAGAGGAGTCTCCAGACCAGCCCCAACAGGTAAATAACACATGACATGTCTGACTTCTCTGTCTTTTAGTTTACAATTTTTTATGCAGACACAGGACAAAAATATATATTTAGACTAAAACGCAGGTCAAAAGCATGTAACCTCCACATTTTGTAATTAATGAGCAGATCTTTATTTGGTTGAAATCAAAACTTTTGTTTTCCTGCCCCTTCTCACTTTTCAATTATCAGTGCACCATATACGTAACAGTTCAAAATGTTTGTTTTTTTTAATCATATTTTTAACAGATTTATATCTTTATATTGCTTCAATTCAGCATTTAACCCATTTCATAAATCCTCCACAGATACTTTCCCTTGTGGTACAAATTTAAAGCCCATCCCTGTCGCAAAACGTGTTTTGAAGTTTCCCTGGAAGTTCTTTGTTACTTGCTTTAAACATTAGTTGTGCAGTTTTGAACAGGGGTGCACCGATTGCAGTTTTCTGGCAGATCACCGATCTCTAAACAGCCGATTCCCGTTTTATTTTGTAAGCGACACTGTCAGGTGTTATAAGGTCATAATGCACCTTCAGTTTTCCAACATTATTTTATTGCAAAACATTGAACAACATCCTAGAAATGATACAAACTCATTTCAACTGGCCATGAGGTAGTGCTCTGAAATATAAATGAAGTTTAGACAATTGTTGTTAAAACTACCAAAAAAATCGGTCAAATCAGTTTCTCGTGTATCGGCCGATCACCCAAAATTAAGGAAATTAGGGCACCCCTAGTTTTTAATGTAACCAAAATCATAAAATTTCAATATACGTGAATAATTTAATTCAAAATATTAGAGCAGTGGCCGTTATAGGTTGAGAAACATAAATTTGGTGGTCTTGAGATGATTTCCAAAAATAAAAGGATTTATTTATGTATTTCTTTACTTAGCCATAGTTTAGTTAGTTCTGTTTGGAGTTGGGATTACTGTTGTGGGTCAGAGGATGAAAAGTGTGGGATTTCAGAGGTGTTTGGGAATACTTTGGGACTTTGTAAATCTTTTCTGATTTATTCTGGCCTTCGTTACAAGTGATCCAGCTCAGTCGGACTGAAATCAGAGGAGTAACTTAGTGTGTTGTTTGTTTTTTTGTTTATATAGGGATAAATGTTTAGCATGAACAAATAACCTGCACCATAACATTTAGAGCCTATAAGTTCAACTCTAGTCCTTGTTTTCACAGTTTTTGTGCCTTTTTTATTGCAGCGTGCAGACGTGGAAGCTGCTAACGAACCTGAAAGCATACAGATAAAAGAGGAGTGCACGGAGGACGTGTGGAGGAGCGAGACACGAGATGAGCAGAGTGAGCGAAAACACACGTGCGCGCACTTTAATACGAGCGCCTACATGCGTTGTGTGCTGCTTGAACACGATTTTAAAACATTAAGCAGCTCTTTAATCACTGTGATTTAGGAAATGACCTAGATGTTTGTCCAACCAGTCTGGATGGGTTTTGTAAACTTGCAACAACAACAAAAATCAATAATTGGTATTTTGTTACGCCGGAGCGTTCAAGTTATGCATTAACACGGTGTCAAGAGAAAACTTTTCAGATAATCTTCACTGCACTTTTCAGAAAGTTTACACTAAGTTCAGAGCGCACGATGTGCAGATTAACTGCAGAAAATCAAAGAGCTTCATCTCAGACTGTAAACGAGAGGTCAACCAAGATGAGTTATTTTAATCTGAATAATCAGGCTACAGATTACAGGTTAAATGTTAATGTTTATAGCAGCACAGACAGGAAAAGACCTGGAAAAAATAACCTATATTTCAAAACCATGTTTTGTTTTTCAGCAGGTGGAGGTCAGGAGCAGCCATGTTTCAGTAACGCACAACTTGCTCAGACTGAGAGTTTTCTGGAAAGCTACCGCTCAGCTGAAAACCCCGCACCTCTGGATTCCCCAGCTGACGGCTTCAGCACGTTCCCAGAGCGGCAGCCGCGTGAGGCGGAGCTTGTTGTGAAGGATGAAAAGGAGGAGGAGTCTGCTGAGAACGCCGCGCCGCTGGGTTCAGTCCACACCTTCGTGACGGAGGCGGCTGAAGCGCCGCTGTGGTCATCGAGCAGCCTGTACAGCGACGCCGCTGATCCAAGCGTCTCCTACTCGGGGCAACAAACTGAGCAGGTTCCTTCTGTGTTTGCATCTCAAACCAGCTTGCGTTTGCACAATATGGCGCCCAAAATTCACCCTGAGGGGAGATGTCACTCTGCGCTGTTGAGCGCGGCAAAGATGAAGAGACGAGCCAAAAGTTTTGTATACAAGAAGCCACAAACGGGCGAAGGACACGGCATTTTGTCTCCGATTAACGCCGTAAATTCCCACTTGATTACCCAACAATCCCAGCATCAGTGCAGAGACCCCGCACCTCACGTGGGCGGGGACATGGCGTCGGCGAACCCCGCCGTCCCTCTCTGCTGGCAGAGCCGCGGCGGCTTCGGCCTGGCGAGGAGGGCGAGGGCGCCCTGGAGGTCCGGCCTCGGCGAGAAGCGGTTCGGCTGCTCGTACTGCGACAAGAGCTTCCTGCGCTTCAGTCAGCTCAAGGAGCACTTGAGGAGCCACACGGGCGAGAAGCCGTTCAGCTGCGTGCAGTGCGGCCGCTGCTTCACCAAGCAGTGCAACCTGATCCGGCACGCGGTGGTCCACAGCGGGGAGAAACCGTTCGGGTGCTCGCTGTGCGGGAAGTGCTTCACGCAGCGCTCCAGCCTCAAGTCGCACCAGAAAACGGCGCACTGAGTCCTTTACCCACCGTCCTCTGTTCAGTTTCGTCCTTTAAGGAGGTTAAATGTTTCAGTAAAACTCTTTAGTTCGTTGTGTTCGATGGCCTGTTGTGTATTATTGTCATAAAGTGTGATCCAGTTTTAGAGGAACAGAACACAAAAACAAAGCATCATGAAGAGCCATAATGTTTCAAGCGTTTCATTAAAATGTACAAATCAAACTGATCTTTGTCGTTTCGTTATTAACGCAACATTCCATGTGCTGAAAGTAAAACACTCTGCCGTCGATGCCGTTGTTCATAACTCCATTAAAAGACGGGTTATTAAACCAAAAATGTATTTTGAGCCCCAGCGGAGTTGAGCAGGATTAAAGAAGAGGATGGGGTGTGGGTGGATCTGAAGGTCGAGCCTCATAGTGACAAGGAAGTAGCCTCAGATATGGCGATGAGCTTCAGTACACACAACAGGAAGCTTCAAACTGTTGAATATTTAGACTTCTGCTCTGATACTTTAATGTGCAGCGAGTTGCAAGGAGCTGGTACCAGTCTCCAGTGGTGAATGGGAGAGACCCTGGACAGGTCACCAGTCCATCACAGGACCACCTTGTGATCATGTCGGTTGACCTTGCATGCATGCTTTTGGTCTGTAGGAGAAACCCAGGTGAAGCCACATTTCCAGCCTCGCTGCAGTACTGGACAGCCAACCTGGTGATGATACAGTTTGGTTCTGGTTCTGCTGTTTTAGCTGATGCAAGTTGATAAAAATCATTTCCCCACCTGCAGTTTTAATAAATAACTAGATAACGTGTGCAAAATATCTTCATCCAAATTTTGAAAATGAGCTATTTTCTAAAACAGTTAAATGCTTCTGAACTCCTTTGCAGCTTAAAACCTAAATAAAATTTCCCGTCCAATGACACAATTTTGGTTTTGGATTTAATGAGGAATAGTTAATGTTTTATCTCAAATAGTTAAAAAAAAATCAGTTTTGAGTAACTATTTGTTCAAAATATAATTTGCATTCTTCTTAACTATTTGTCTTGTGTTGGTTGTTATTACTGTTGTTGAGTCTGATTTTTATTTAAATTATTTTGTCATAAATTTTGAGAAGGTTAATTCGGCCTCCTCATTTTATTGCGTTGGGAAAGAGTTCCCTGTTACTAAACCAATAAGTCAGTCTCTTAGTAAACCCATCTGATGAACCTCATTTTACTTATTGACTGAGAGCAAATCGCAGAATGATGTCAGATGAGGTTTGAACCTCATCAACTTTAAACTCCAACATTAAAGTCGCCAGACGCTGATTCTTCAGCCCTAAACTGAAAACTTGTGCAAATCACTACAAGACTATTCCAGTCTGAAGAAGTTTAAATTAAATCTTAGCAAAAGTTCATCACTTAAAAACAAAAATGTCTAAAACACATTTTGAGGCCATTTGTAGATGGTTGCATAGAAGAAACAAAACATGCAGCTGTATTCAGTGTGTATTCAACAAGCAAGGTACAAATGTACAAAAGGTAAGACGTTAAATGTTTTATTTCTTAAATATCAAATTAGATCCTTTATCCTGTAAAACCTGGAGCTAAACGTTGCATAGAAAAGTAGTGACAGGAGCTTTTCTAGACGAGATCATCTGAGTTCTGGTTGAAAAAGCCACGAGAGGGAAGAGCTGCAGGCAAACTGGACACAAATAAAACTTTTTAAATATTTGTACACCATGTTCTGCTAAACATTTCAAACTATTGAACATTTCATGACACGGAAATAGACGTTATAAACATAAATTCCTGCTTCGTAGTTTCAGTGGAGTGTGAGCAGCTAATTTCTTCAACATCTGGAGGCGATTCTAAAAGAAAAACTGATTTATTCTTTAAATGTTCTCCATAGAACTCAATATTGATCATCTATGATCACTTTAGTTTCTTTACAGGGCAGAAAACTGATCAATCAGAACTCGAAGTGAAAAACAAAACACCAGATTGTGATGTTCGTCTGATTTTAAGATATAAACCAAAACTCTGCTGCATTCAGTTAAAATAAATTAATTTCAGACAAGTGTTTCCTTATTCTGCTTCAGTGACCAGAAGGTTTTACTGGTCATGAGGTGCATGAAATGCAGAGCGGAGGATCATCTCAGCACCAACCATTGAAAGAGCACGTAACTTTCAGTAAATCTCTTCTATAACACTGTTTCTACGAACGGTCAAAACGGTGACCTCATCTTTTTTTTTTTTTTTTTTAAAGTTCACACTAAAATAACGTTCATTTAAATATCACACGCCAACTTTTGTTTGCATGAGGTCGTTTTTTTTTTAAAATAAATATCTGAAAATTGAGTTCATTGTGCAGAAGTTTGTAAAGGATTCATTCTGAGGTGGATTTATTACTGAAAGTTGACGTAAATATTAGCAAATCTTATAAAGCCAAAGTTTATTCACAATGGAACCGGTTTAATGTTTTGTACGTTCACTAAGAAACTTGCCATTTTTGGTGGATAAATGAGGAATATTTGAATTTGATGGCAGCAACATTTTAAAAAGGTTTGGAGAGGAGAAGCATAAAGCTGTAAAATATAAGAGGCCTGAATAAGAGAAGAGCTGGAGGAGCATTTGGCAACAGGTCAGTAAAAGGACTTGGCATCAAAAGAGCATTTCAGGGAGGCAGAGGTTCACCAGTCTGCAGATTAATGTTCTTCAAAGGCACTGAAAAGACTGAATATCTCATCATCTACAGTTCGTATGATCAAAAGACGTCAAGGATCTGGACAAGTCTCAAGCTCAATGAACAAGGCTGAAAGTCAACGTTGGACGGCCGTGACCTTTGGCCTCTCAAGGGCCACAACGTTAAAAACAGGCCAGATTCAGTTCTGGACATCACTGTATGGACTCAAGAACACTTCCATAAATCATTGCCTGTAAACACAGTTTGTCATGGCATCCATAAATGTTGGCTAAAGCTCTATCAGGCAAAGAAGAAGCAATAAGTGAACACCATCCAGAAAATCTGCGTTCGGCTCTGGACCACAGCCCAGTTCAAATGGCCAAAACTGTTCTGTGGACAAACGAATCAAAGTTTGAAATCCAAACCGTCCATGCTAAAGAAGGGACCCCGTTATCGGCACGCAGTTCAAAGGCCTGCCTCTCTGATGGTATGGGGGTGCATTAGCGCCTCGAGAACAGGCAGCGTACACATCAATGCCGAAACGTACTGACAGGTTTTAAAACATGTGGTCACGTCCAGCAAAGTGGACCTGGACTGATCCGGAGTCCTCTTTGATGGAACGTTCTCCTTTAAAAACTCCAGTCTCTGGTCTCCTCAGTCTCTAGAAGTTTACGAGTGTTGTTAAAGAAGATGGGAGGTGCCACAGGGAGAAACACGTCTCTGTCCAAATGTTTCTAAATGTTTTGCTGCCATAAAATTCAAAACGTTTCCAACAAATGATACAATGTCTTAGTGTAAACATTTTACATAATTACCATGAATAAAATGTGGTTTCATGAGATTGGAGAATCACTGCATTCTGTTTTTATTTAGATTTTAAACAACGGCTCGCCCTTTTCAGAATTAAGGTCATGTGATAACTTGTGCTTTGGCTTTTATTTCTTACCACACTGAGCCACAGAAGTTCTGCTTTTACATCCTGATGTGAATTTTAAGTTAAATGATCAAATGAAATGAACATTTTGCCTTTAAGAGGCCACTGCTGTTGTACTGAGTTAGTATTAAAAAATAAAAACAGTGCAAAACACCATAAAGAGTCCATGAAAACAATTACAATAAATGTGTTCTGACCTAAACAAATTCAATAAATCCATTTTTAATCATCCCCTCCTTAAATTCACTGCTGCCGTTAAAAAAGGCAGATTTTAGTGAAAATTTTAACTAAAAAAAATCCAACGCTTTCTTTTTAAATTTAAGGTTTCTAGAAAAGTTAGGATTTATTTGTATGGCGTGTTTTTCCACACACATTTATAATAAATTAAAATGAAATATCAATGCGAGGACTGGTTATTCAGAAAAAAGTGGGACTTTTCTTTTGTCTGGCACTGAACAAGAAAAATAAAACAGACTTCTGATTTTTAAACTCACACGCGACACGAGGGGTTTTTCACTATCCCGCATCGAAGACGAGACGAACACATAAGTTTAAAGAAAAACAAAATCTACATCTCACAATATTAAATACAAACAGCTTTTCCAGAAAATAATTTTTAAGCTGTGTGAGGGTAAAAGCTTTTCGTGCTAACCAGAGTGTCCTACCTGGACGATAGCTTTGAAAAATAGCTCTTTATCTAAATCAGACTTTTATCCAAAATGCAATACATTCACTTGAAAGATTAATAAAAAAAACAGGCGTCTTCTTTGCACGTTTTTTTCTAATCTTTAACGGTCTCTGTCTCGACAACCACAAATCGGCGTCTTTAACTTGTGCTGAAAACATCCGTTTGTGTAATTCTCTTTATTAGTTTCACACCGGGCACGCATCCGCTCCTCTCTCCGGTTTCTCCTCTTCCTCTCGGCCGCCGGAGCAGTCCATGGCCTCGCCGCTGTCCGTCTCGCTGCCGGTGAGCATCGGAGACCAGCTCTCGCGGCTCGTCTCCTCCGTCCTCCCCTCCGCCTCTCCGTCTTCGTCCCCCCCTCTCTGCCTGCAGAAAGGCGGGATCTCAACTACCACGTATTTCTTCGCCCAGCCGCCCAGCACCACCTTCTGCCGGACGTCGTTCAACACCGGCGCCGTGTCGGACTTGGAGTTCGTGGCTGAGGGGAACGAAAAGAAAAGGCATTACGGTTAAATGTTACAAACTAATGCGCACGTCCTACATCAGAGTTGACAGGACTTTAATTCAGCTGATCTGCGTTCTGGCTGTTGGAGAATTTTGGTTATTAATATTATTTTTATATTATTTGTTCTATCTGGTTTCATGTGTTCAAATAAACCTTCATGTATCTTCTCCCAACATCATAAGTTGTACTTAAATAAAAACACTCTGAGGTTTAGGGTTATGTAGACTAACACGCATTCTTGAGGCTGTGACGAATCAGTTTTAATTATGACTGAATTAATGTACGTTATCAAGAAAAAAATCAGTGCATTTCATCTTTTTTTTTTTGGGTTGATGCCATGAGTTTCATGTGAGAGGTTAGAGTCAGGACATTTATGGCGATAAAGGAAAAAGGAGAGCCGTTTGTATGTCGTTCATCACAACACGGAATGAGTTTACCTGTTTTTAGACAAAAACAAATATCACCAAATTGTTTAGTCATTAAGTGGCTCCAGTTTTATTTTGTTTTCTGATAAACAGGTGCTGGTCATAAAATTAAAATATCATGGAAAAAGTTGATTTACTTCAGTAATTCTATTCAAAAAGTGAAACTTGTATATTATATTCATTCATTACACAGACTGATATATTTCAAATGTTTATTTTAATGTTGAGGATTATAACTGACAATTAATGAAAACCCCAAATTCAGTGTTTCAGAAAATTAGAATACAGATAGTCCTCGACTTAAGGCGCCCTCGACTTACAGCAACTCGGACTTAAGAACCGGTGTGCTAACATACATTTTACATGTATTTCCTCGACTTACGGCAAAAATCCGGACTTACGAACGGGTTTGCGGCGC
>JARVGS010001968.1:31347407-31358497 GCA_031762315.1 Hypsolebias antenori | reverse complement strand
ACATAGTTGAATGATACAAGATATATATGTTGTGCCATTTTATGCAAAGTTCAAAAATCATGTCACACACACTTTAAGGTTTTACAGTACAGTGTACTCGGTTAAAATTAAAATACAGTAAATGGATTTTATGGCCACTAGGTGGCAGCACAGATTGTATACTGTAATCTGTAATTTGGAGACACTGACAGGATTTCTTGGACATAAAGACAGAGCAAAAATCTTTCCAGTGACAGCTCACATACTTCATAATCATTTATTTTTACATTTTAAAAATAAACTAAGAAAACCTGTTGTTTAAAACGACATGCGTGCATCTTGTTACAAGAAATATCTGAAAGACTTTCTTGTCAGCTAAATGCTGGCAAGACAGAAAATGTCTGAGAAAAACAAGCTTTTGTTATGCAACCGGCGTGTTTTCTACTGTGAGGGGTCAAGGCCTCAGGAAACGCTGATGTTATCAACAAAGAGGTGGAGGAGGACAGAGAGAGAAAGAGGGAGGTGAAGATACTGAAAAACGATCAACAGCGAATGAGAAGCGAGATACGAGAAAAGATCCTCCGTCATCAGACTCAGATCTTTTTGTTACTCATCAACATTAATGTAATCAAACGCCACGTGGAAGAAGTTTGATGCGTTCTGTCTGCATCACGCGTCGATCGTAAAAGAAGACGTTCGGCTCGTGCAAACGAAAACACGACTGGCTGTTGACTCGGAGCTCGTCAGACACGCAGACTGACCAGCGCTGGACCGAATTAGAAGCGAAACCTCGACCTGCGTGGATAAAGTGTCTCATAACAGAACCAGTGACCAAACTTCATCTTAAATCCAAGATTAAGGTTAAACAGAACAACTTCACTTTCACAGGATCGCTCCCTTGGGAGCTCTAAAAGTGAGCGCAGTTACAACGGAGAAACGGAAATCAGCTCGGGAACTTAATGGAAACATCACCAGGCTTGGACGTACGTTTAGTGAGGAAAGTGTAAACGCTTTCCTGCACAAACATGTTATTTACACAGCAAGAGGCGCCATCAGGAGAGGCAGAGGCTGCATGTGGTGGTGAAAGGGGGTAAAAAAGGGGGGCACGATGAAGTTGCCTTCCTGGATTAAAGTTTACGATTGCTCCACAGGAACTTACAAGCATCTTCTTATAAACAGAAGGATGTGACTTTTTAAATTTTTTTATTGGGTACTGTATAAAGCTGTAAGGGAGCGTGCAGTGGTGTTACTTTTGGGGATGGTTTTCTTCTCGTTGTCCCCGCTGAGTGAATCGCACTCCTGCTCCATCTCTGCAACTTTAAGGCGAGCGAGGATCTCCTCCAGCTGCCGGACGATGTCTGGAAACGACGGACGGAGTTTAGGATCCATCTGAAGGGGAACAGCAAAAACATATAAAGAACCACAACTGAGAAAAACACACCGCAAACAAAGAGGTTATGAAATGTCTTTGTTTTATATATTAAAAAAAAGAAGACATCCTCGTCAATGCATGATTTTTAATTTGATGATCAAAAAAGCATGAATGATATTATGAAATACAAGGCGTCAAATATTTTATCCGATATTTACAGGGGCTGAGAAATTAATACAATGAATTTGATACAAGTCGGTGAAAAGTATTTGCAAAGTGAGTCTCCAAATTGTCCGAAAACTTTGGTGGGGATTCTCAGTTTCCTTGTGTGAGTGACACCATCTTGTCAGCTGAGTTTTGAACACGTTGACGCAATTTGTGCAACAAACTTTCTCTCAAAATAGTCTCAGTCTTGTCAAAAGCAACTCAAACCTCAGTTTAGTCAGATAATCTCCAACCAGTCTCAAGAGAGCCAGGGTGTAATTTGACACGTGTACAGGATTTCTCCACATCAGAGGTAACGTCCAGGTCTAAAACCCACACGGATGATCGAAAATAATTAATAGAGAAAATGGTGCAAATTCTGCCTGTCTTTACACCAAATGTGTATGTTAAATGGGGGCTGCAGTAGCTCAGTGGTCACTTAATCCTGAGGGTGTGGGATCAAGCCCAGGTCCGTCGTCAGAATGTTTGTCCGGCACAGAACATTGGTCTCAAGCTCTCCTCGTTGTAGAGTTGCATCAGGGCCTAAAATATCCAACTTGACCCAGCCCGAGCCCGTAGCCATTTTGTCCGAGCCCGACCCGATAAATTAACAGTAATGAGGCCCGAACCCAAAACCCCCCCACCCACCAAAAAAAACTTGTTTTAAATTAAGCTTTTACTGCTTTTGTAAGCAAATCAGTTTGACGTGATAGTTTTAAAAACATAACAAAAGGAAGATATAAGATTTCTTGTTTATTAACAAGTCACCAAATGGATATTAACATTAAAAAAAACGAATAGCCTAAAAAATCAACTCTAAAGACAGGCTATTATACAGATGAACAAAAATATTTTAGAGCAAAATTATTTGGTAAAATATAGAACAAGGTTATTTTAGGTGAACGTGCAGCTCTCTTTGGCTTTTGTAGCTTCAGATGCTGCAACTTCCTTCACCGCTGATGGCAGCAGGGTGCGGAGTGGGACGCGCGCGGCCGATGATCCGGTGATCCATTCGGCCGGTCAGCGGACGCGCGCGGCCGATGATCCCGTTGTCCATCTGAAGCTTAAGACTCTTTTTTTGTTTTTTAACCTCTTTCAACCAACGGTCGGACCTGAGCGTGCACCTGACACACATCAACAGGTTTCACTGTGCAGGATTTGTAGCGAGATCTCCTGTTTTTAGCTTTTGTTTAATACATTCCAGCTCCATTATGTCACTTGTTGTGAGTCTATTGTAAATCCTCAGATATGTGATAAGAGCAAAGCAGGGCGGGCGGGGCCACATGCGCAATTGTTACGCAATGCACCAGCGCTACTCTCTTTTCACAGCCTGATTAACTTCTGCAGTCTTTTATTTATTTTCTCATCCTCAACACACAAACTTACTGCCTCATCCTCAACAAGTAGATAACACAATTTTATATTGTGCTTTTTCATTTAGTTTCCTTTGTGCTGTTTGATTCATAAAACCACATCAAAGGCCCGAGACCGACCCGGCCCGCCCATCAAGCACATAATTATGGCCCGGGCTGGGTCGGGCTAGTGGCTCAGGTTAAAAATCGCAGCTCTACAGTGTTGCCAAGTGCGCTTATTATAAGCAACTTTGGGCTTGTTTTCTCTAAAGTCGCTTGCAAATCTTGTGAGTCGCAGGTTGCGTTTGATTTTTTTGGGGCTCGTTTTGAATATGAAGTTGCTTTTTTTTGGGATTGACTTTCTTTTTGAGTGAAACTAGTTGCTTATGTCCCAGCTCCGCACAATAAAGCTAAAGACGAGTGGAAGTAGGTAGTTTGTCTCTTCCACGCCCCCGTTTCCTGTCTATCGATCCGCCCAAGTTGGCGAGGTGACAGGCGCACACCCAAAAAAGCACTCATAACAAGGGGGCTCCACTACGCAGATGTCAGGATGTTTTGTTTTTTTTTTAATTTGTAGAAAAATGTGTTACATATTTGTTATATATGCAAAGTGTATTTTTTAATCATAGCTTAAAAGTACGTTATTCAAAGAGGTTAGCATAATTTTGTTGTTGTTTATGTGTAATGTCATAATAAATGATTATAATGTTTAAAAACGGCCTCTGTTTTAGACAATGTGGTGGGTTGCCAGTTGGGCTTGTTTTCATAGAGCTGGCTGCTTGTTTCTATCGCGAGATCTGGCAACACTGCACCTTGTGGCAACCCATGAAAAGGGGAGCATACAGTGGCCCCGAGGTTTAAACAAACATTTGAAAAAATGGAGTTACATTAAGCTAAAGCGGGAAGTGTTGAAAACAACAGATTTGCAAAAAAGCAATTCCATTAAGCCTAGAAAACAGCGCTCTAGAATGCTACTGACACTTATATCTAATAATAAGGCAATAGTAGCATTCTTGAGCGCTATTTTCTAGGCTTAATGGAATTGCGTTTATAGAAATGTAATTTGTTTTTTCAAATGTTTGTTTAAATCTCAGGGCCACCATAAGAGCAGCTGAAAATAAAAGAACAAGTCTAGTAGATTTCATCATAAATGCAGGGGCAGCTGTCAATGTGGGTATAATTTGAACAAACATGGGAATAAAATAATATGCACAATTTAGAATACACCAGTCTGTCACAGTCCAGTGGGATACTACGTCAAGCTCAAAGCTGTAATTTATTTAGTTTTTTATTTTAACATTGAAAAATATGTCAATTTTATATTTGGGACACTAAATTTCTTTACCGGATGAAAATGTCGGGGACATTAGCTGTATTTCAAACAGAACAAAAAACCTTCCTTTACAATCTATCCTGGCTATATTTTTTAAATACTTAACAAATAATTTATAAGCAAGCTTTTGAGAAGAAATCAATGCATTATCTTACCTGAACTTTAATCAAATTGGTGCTTAAGGCAAGTCTTAAATGTTAATTACATAAAAAAAATTCCTGTGTCCACAGTTGTAATCAGCTAAAGAGACCAAATCTGTTTAGACGTAAAGACAGGAAAAGGCTTATTTTTGCTTTCATGTCTGACGTTATGGTTTCAGATAAGCACAGATTCACCCAAGCTTCAGACTTTGGCTTCATGTTTCTCCATTAGAGACTGTTGCTTTGAATAAAATGAGATCAAAAGCACAAGATAGATAAGCAAAACCAATATGTTTAAAACAGTTAAGAAAGAAATGTCTCGGGAGGAGGATATGGGATGATAAAAGCGAGACAACAGACAAGGATGAAAAGAGATAAAGGAGCCTATATAGGATCAATCAGCAGGGAGTAGAAAAGTCTTTAATGACCCAATATTTTGTGCGATTAAAGTCAGAGCAAAAGAAAATAAAGTATACTCTAAAGTAAAGTGACAAAATGTGTGAAGAAGAAAACCTAAATTAGAAAAAGTTTTTTTTTTTTGTTTTGTTTTGTTTTTTTTATTACTGAAATTTGATCAACTTGATCACAAATTAATTTTGAACTTTGTGCTGGAAGTGGTCCAGATTGCAGGGAATAACCCCTCCTGGATAAATAGCCCAATCAGATTAATCAGATAATCAGATTGCTCCTTTACTTAGGGAATAAAAGTTGCTTAAGAAATTAAAAATAAATCTTGAACCGCCCGCTTAATACAACAAACATCAAGACAAGCAATTAAGAAACTGAAGAACATCTTTTCACTCCAAGTTTGAAATATGAGAAGCAAACGGTTTAAAGAAAATAAAACTTTAAAGCCGCTGCCGCCTGCTCTTACTTTCCCACAAGAGGACGGCAGCTGCTCAACATCAGGAACAAATCATAAACTCTGGTTTGACACTAAGACGGAGCAATTGGACGGCAGGGTGATGGACTCACATTGCAGCAGTTGAAGGCCAGCTGGAGGAAGTCCGGCGGACAGTCTCCAACCATGTGCTGGAACGTGTGATAGTCCAAGCCGAAGTTCTGCTCAGGAGGTGGAGAAGCACAGAGGATTGACAAAAGACAAACAGGAAATTAATTATATTGTATGAGGGACACAGACAGGCTTCATTACGTGTTTGACATGTACTGCCAAAGCCAACTTCATGTCAAACTAATCCCTGTGACAACGTGCTGCTGTCTGACAAGTTCCAAGATGGCTGCAGGCTACTCACAACCACCAACTTATTTCTGAACTTGGATTCACCTCTAAGCCTGACTTTAAGGGACAGGCTACACCAGCATTATAAAAAATGATCCTGTGTTGATGATTTCAAGATGGATCCTTTGCAGTAATTAACTCAGACTGCGAGAGAAAAGCATGTGAAACTTTATGTTTTGAGTAACGTACATTTTATATTTTAATATGAACCACGTAGCACAAACACAACACAAAACAGACTTGAAGAGTTTAGGTTGATACATTTGTGTTGAATACAGTGGTGGGCAAAAAGTTTTTTTTTTTTTTTTATTCTTGAATTTATTAAAGCACTTTCGTGTACTAGTTCTCCAGTTTTGAAGGTGTTTTAAGTCTTTGTTTAGACAATGGTTGTTGTTGTTTTTTTTTTTTTATTTCCATTTTCAGTTTAGATCTGTGGACTAATAATTTTACAGAAAAGGTATTTTTTTATTGTGCAGAAAAAAAAGGTACAGGAGCTCAGATAACCAACCAGTGTTATAGTTATGACAGAAAATAAACAACTCAAAATAAGCTCTTAAAGCAGCCTGTCACAAAAACAACATTTGCTCCCATTTGTTTAGCTAAAAATGATACATTAAATGTAGTTATAAGATAATTGCCCATTTGCTATAATGATTTTAGTCCTGTCGCCCTCTATTTACCCTGTTAACACAGATTTGTTAGAGAAACATGGACCAGTATGCAAAAACTGGCCAAGTTTTCTGATAATACTGAAGTATTTTCTGCAGAAATGTTTTTTTTTTTTTTTTTTTACAATTAGCAAACTAAAAATTGCCCTGGCAAATTTGGTAGCTGCAGCAAAAAAAGTGAATAAAATATGTCTAGCCACATGATAATAATACAGTAGTACACATAACAGTACAGCTACAGTAAACATGACTTCTATAATAGTCAGGTGTTTGTTTTTTCCTCATTTCAGTCCATGCTCAACATAAAGTTATGAAAGACCTTCAGAAAGTTTTGACAACAAACTGAAAACCATTTTAAGAACTGGCGAGCCAGCCTAACTACTGAAGGAGAAATGAAAGAAAATAGATTACCGTCTTCACAGATCTTTATTATAATACTTCTGACATAACTTTACAAACAAAATAAATACTCTCCTCACGCAGAGGTTCACACAATGATTATGAGCATTTTGACTTTCCTCTCTTGCTGTGTTTGTTTATTTTCAAATGTAAACTATAAAACAACAGGATCGGCCTGTGCAGAGTGACTATTAGAAGAAAGTGAGACAAATAAAATAAAGGTTTAAAAAAAATAATTCAGAAGGATGAGCAGTTTGTTACCTCGGTGCGAGGAAGAAAGTCGGGGTCGGCCTGGATCCTTGCAATGATTTCACACAGGATTATTCCATAGGAGAACACGTCAGCCTGGAAATAAACAAACGGGAGTCCAAAACAACTAAGCCACAAAAATAATGAACTTTTTTTGTGTTTGAAGAGAATGAACTGGATCAATTATCACAACCTAATTATCCATTGACTATTACATATTAAATAATCAATGATTTGTGTAAATAATGTGCTTGTTGTATGCAAAAATAAACATTTTTAACTTTCCCAAAATATTAATTTAAGATTTATTAATAATAAAGCAGATTGTGTCCAATTAAAGCTCATATACTTTGTGGTGATGTTATTGCACTAACGATGATACCGTTTACCTTCTCGTTGTACGATTCATCTCTCAGGACCTCAGGAGCCATCCAGAACGGAGAACCGACCACTGAGAGCTTCTCTCCTTCAGCGCTAATAAAAAAAAATCACATATTGAAATCAAACAATACTTTTTGTGACTGTAATTTGCACAGTAAATGACTAAATTAGAAAACTGGAAAACTTAATCTTTCTGTTTCTTACTTAAAAGTTGTGAAGATGGCAGCAGTTTTGTGTTTATTATAAAACCTCAGAAATAAAATGTTTTATAACTTTACGCTTTTCCTCCGTTTGGACTTGACTCGAGTTTTGTGGGATTAGAAATATACTTTTAGGCCAAATTCGACTTCACAATCAGGAAACCAAAAACCTGACTTCTATAGGCAGTCAAATTAATGACCATCAGCATGCGTATTATGAAAATGTGCATAATTTTATAATTTATTAAACTAGAACTTGTTCCTTGAGGCGTTACAGAAGACCGAATGCAGCCCCACTCCTTCGTGCTACTTCACAATTAAAAAGAAAAACCTGCGCAGATCAAACCCTCCTGTGGACAAACGCAGAAAATGTGAGCTGTAGAGGCGGCTTTAATGTCAGCGCCTGACCTCTGTGAAAATAAATCGCCTGGTGTGAGGAGGACAAGGAAGAGGAGGAATGAATTAAAGAGTTTGTTGGAAAAGCTAAAGTTAAAAAATATAGAAGTGATGTAAACAAAAATATACAGACAATAAATCATTAATATCTATCCTGAAATCTAATGCAGGTATAGTTCACATTAACAAACAAAAAAAAAGCTGACGGTGACAGCTTTAATGAAGAAAAAAGAGGGTAAACAGCTTTTTAAAAGAAGAATCAGTTACATTTTAGCCACAAGGGGGAAGATGAACATTAAACAAGACATATTTGCAGATGTACACATCAAAACAGAAAGAAGAGAACATCCTTCAGTTTGAGTCGCCTGTTTAACAGTCAGCCTCCTTTAATTTCAGGTTTTCTGTAACAAAGATAAGAGCTAATGACTGTGTACTTTTTCTCTGTAAAGGATTCCATAATATAAGAATAAAGGTCTGACTCAAAGACAATAAAGCTATTACCAGTTTAGGGAGATTTTATGAAAGATTTCAAGATTCATTAAAAGTCAGTGTCAGTATGAGTCAGAACGACTGGAACACCGTCACAGGGGCACAAAATGAGCTGCCAACATGTTTCCGTTTGTGTCAGCTTCTTTTTATTTTACAACTAAAACTAAATTTAAGTGTTTGGGTGTTTTTTTTTATGATCACTGTGATCTTCTTACAGATTAGCGGGGATCTTCTCAGCCAGGCCGAAGTCTCCCACCACTGCTGTGTAGCCGTTGTCATCACATTTGATCAGGCAGTTCTGTAAACACAGAAAACCACAGACAGAAATGGTTACTGGTACTTGAGGAATGTGGCAACATGGAGGGATTCATAAGCAGCCCGTTTTGTGGCTTAGCACCATCAACCAAACCCATACTTCCTGTCATTATTAGCATGGTGTGAATTACTGTTTGAGTTCAGCCTCTTCCTCTTCACGTTTTGAAAAAGTGTAAATAATCTACAGCCACAAAGCAGCAAATGCATTCTGATACTCTGAGCTGGATGTTAAAAGTTTCATGTGGTCACAGTTTATTTTTACAATCGACGACCATTACAATACATACTGTACATCCACGACACAACTAGACTAATTGTACTTCCTTCCCTGATTTTGAGTTATGTGATGTGCATGAACATCTGTAAGTTGTCCATAGACTATCATTTCTAGAATGCCTACAGCCATTCTTATCATCAGGGAAGTTAAAGTAAACTGCCTTTTTATATTATTTGAGGAACTGTCATATCTGTGAGCACATTGAATCCTTAATGACGTTACTTTAAACTGCTGGGTACAGAGCAACATAGAACATCAGTGATGTTTCCATAGAAGTTGGTTGCTCTGGGTCCATGCACTGAACATTTTCTAGTGTTTTACATTTTTATCTTCCATCTGAAACCTGTAAGCAAGAATTTAAAAAAATCCATTGAATAAGAGCTGAAAATAACTACAAACCTTTAAAACTAACCGATAATTCAACATACAACAAAAAACAAGAAACAATGTAGCTTAAGTTGACATATACCTCCTCCTATCATGCAACAATAAAAAGAACATTCATATTATACAGTTAGCTCTAAGGTTTTAATATATCAATAGAATATAGTCACTCAGCAGTCCTCACAATAAGATGAATGCAACCTCGAACAACACATCACCTACGTCGATCATTTAATAAAAACTAAGCCAAGCTACAGAGACAATGTCCAGCTCTCATATGATTATCATCTACATCTGGTTAAGGTCTGGACTTGGACTGGGCTGGACAGCCAAGCTTCCCCTCTCAGGCAGATGACCTCACATTTGACTCTATAATATTTTGAATTACAAAAATGTTTAAGGCTTATCCACTGAGTGAAAAGTGCTCAGACTCTGTGGTTTGCTAGTAATAGCTGTGGTTTCTCCTCTTAACCACCAATCAGCTTTAATTAACCTTGGAGGTGAGGTCCCGGTGGAAGATCCCTTTGGAGTGCAGGTAAGCGACACCGCTGGCGATATCACAGGCTAGTTTCACCCTCGTGGGCCAGCTCAGGTGTTTGTTGCTGTCTAGAAGCTGTTCCAGGTTTCCACCATTGATGTACTAAAGAAAATATATCACACATTAAGATTGGTACACACAAACACAACAGCAGATGATGCAACATGAAAAGTTTCACAATTTAATGCTGAGAATTCTTATAATTGTACAGACATAGAAAGAACAATTAATATTTTAAATAAATTTTGAACTCAAGATCGATTAATTATTTTAATGTTGATGATTATAACTGACAACTACTGAAAACCCCAAATTCAGTTTCTCAGAAAATTAGAATATTGTAAAAAGGTTCAATATTGAAGACACTTGGTGCCACGGTCTAATCAGTTGATTAACTCAAAACACCTTCAAAAGCCTTTAAATGGTCTCAGTCTAGTTCTGTAGGCTACACAATCATGGTGAAGACTGCCGACTTGACAGTTGTCCAAAAGACAATCAGTGACACCTTGCACAAGGAGGGCAAGACACAAAAGGTCATTGCTGAGGAGGCTGGCTGTTCACAGAGCTCTGTGTCCAAGCACATTAATAAAGAGGTGAAGGGAAAGAAACAATGTGGTAGGTAAAGTGTACAAGCATTAGGGATAACTGCACCATGTAGAGGAAATCAAACTCATTCCAAAATGTGGGGGGGATTCACAAAGAGTGGACTGCAGCTGGAGTCAGTGCTTCAAGAACCACCATGCACAAATGTATGCAAGACATGGGTTCCAGCTGTCACATTCCTTGTGTCAAGCCACTCTTGAACACGAGACAGCGTCAGAAGCATCTCGCCTGGGACTGTTGCTGAGTGGTCCAAAGTTATGTTCTGTGATGAAAGTAAACTTTGCATTTCCTCTTGAAATCAAGGTCCCAAAGTTTGGAAGAAGAGGAGAGGCACAGAATCCATGTTGCTTGAGGTCCAGTGTCAAGTTTCCACAGTCAGTGATGGTTTGGGGGGTCATCATCTGCTGGTGTTGGTCCACTGTGTTTTCTGAGTTCTAAGGTCAACACAGCATCTACCAGGAAGTTTTACATCACTTCATGCTTCCTGCTGCTGACCAACTTTATGAAGATGCAGATTTCATTTTCCAAGAGGACTTGGCACCAGCACACAGCGCCAGAGCTACCAGTACCT
>JARVGS010001968.1:31287754-31302363 GCA_031762315.1 Hypsolebias antenori | reverse complement strand
CCACACACACACACACAAACATTTAATCCTTGGACGCGTGCTCTTCATTGTTGCCCCCTTTTACTTTTATCCCCAAGGGAGATGTGGTGGGGGATGGTGAAAAGCACGTGCCGCTGCCGTTGATTAGCCCGTCCATCTGCCGGGGCCCTCTGAGACAGGGGGAGGCCCCTCCGAGGCCCTAATTGGCTCAATGTGGATTATACCTTGTGTCCCCCTCAATCCTGCCCCCTTCCCCCTCACTCCTGGGATTTTCAAACCACTCCAGGGACCATGATCATTGAGTCTAACGGACTCCACTCAGCCTTTTGTTCTTGTGAAGTTATGTTGCAGCAAACACAAACACAAATCTTTAAATCGTGACCCGTGAAAGCATCACCTGCAGCCACTTACTGAACAAAAATCACAACAGTTACTTAAAAAAAAGTATCTTTATATTTCTCAATAAATACGCATATAAAACTGATTAAAACTGAAGTTCATTTAGACATTTTCACATTTTTATTTGGAATTGTTTACACTTTAGTCAACTTGTGCATACGGTTTACGTTATGTGTTACTTTTTTGTGTGCATTTTAAAGTGCTTGGTAGTACTTTCATTATAAGTTTGTCCTTTTGTTTAAGGTGGGCTAATCAGCTTTTTACTTCAGATTTTGTTATTAGGTTATTATTTCCCACATTTCTGTTAAAAAAAACAAACATGAACAGCTCCCATATAAGTTTTCATCATGTATTATTTTCTGTGGTCAGCTACAGTGCTTCAGTTTTCTGTGTTGGTGATATAAAGAATGTTATGTTCACCTCATTTATTGGTTATTATATTATTTTGTAGGATATTTTGTGCTGCTTAAAATAAAACAGACAAAATATTTGCAAATCTTCTCTGTCTCTTTCTAAATGGTCTGTGCATTCCTTACAATAATCTGTCATTTTAGATATTTTAACTTTGTAAACGTCCTCATCATGGTATGTTTTATTGTCTTGCACATCAGTAAAGTGCAGAAAGTGTTATTGCATATATATATATTAACAAGTTCATTTTATGTATCTGAAGCATTTCTAAAAGCGTTACCACATAATGCAATACAATAACTAAAACAATGTGTCATTTTTATGAAGGAGCTTCCAATTTTAAGTTTGAATCCAAAGAAATGTATTTAGTGATCAGCATTTTTGTAAAAATAAATAAATTAATAATAATTAAGTTATTTGTTGTTTAAATGAGTCTAATAATAGAATTATTCTACTGTTGACTAATGTTAAATATAGTGCAGTGAAATACTCATCTGTGCTTTGGAGACACTGGTATGATTGCCTACTGAAGAATAAGGTACCTTTTCTATTGTACTTTTTTTTTTTTGCATTTGTTATCTTTTTTATGTAAATTGGACTCTGAGTCTGTAATAAAGTCTATCTATCTATCTACAACAGTTTCGAAACAAACTGTGCGTTTGAGTCGAAACGACACAAACAGTCAGAACACACCATTTAACTTTTTTTTTTTCTTTTTCAACCAAGTAATCTGTTGGTTTCTGACACAAAACTGGTTCATCCTTCAAGTTTAGGAGCCGTTTCACTCCTGAATGATTCAGAGGTATGACCCCAACCAAACAAAAATACAAGTCTTTCAATAAGGTCAAGTAAAACGATTACACAAAGGTCAAAGGTGAAAGGATTACAGCAGAAAGACTGGTTGTGTTTAATGCCTGCAGCTTGAAATGAGGTGAACTTTTCTGGGGAGCAGACAGTTTGATACTTGGAGAGTATATTTTATTTTCTTTGTACGCTTGTCAGTTAAATTTATAAAGATTCTTAGTTACAGCGTAAATTCAGCATAAAGTCTAGAATCATGAGCAAAAGCTGCAACATTAAAACTGTATTTTTACTTTTTCCCCAGATAAAAGCCTTCACACCAACATCTCTGGTTTCCTCCACTGAGTCTGACCGCCGTCGAGACGTTTTGCATCTCGTTTTCGTTTTCTGCGTCGTACTCACACTTGACCACCAGGTTGTTGGAGATCCTGCGTGGCTTCTCCAGGCCGGGGTGAGACACCAGGCAGTCCAGCTGCTTCCCGTTCATGCTGCGCGTCGGGTGGAGGGAGTAGTGGATGGACACGGCTCCGCCTTCGCTGGTGCGGCTCAGGGACTTGCCCGGCAGCTCGGTGTCCCAGGACAGCTCGGGGAGCGGGCGCCCCACGGCTCGACAGGAGGCCACCACACCGTACGACTGACCCTCCACCACCGGGAGGGGGTCCAAGGAGGAGATGGGGAGAGCTGGGGAGAAAGAGGAGGTTAGTCCTGCTCTGCACAAACTGAGCTTTGGGTAAAAGTTTCACAAATAAGTTCATTTATTTCTCAAATTAAAGCCAGATGAGCAGACTGCAGCCCACAGAAACATTTAAAGGCCCAAAACATTTAAAAATAACTATTTGGGTCAGAATTCATCTAAAAATTAATATTCAGAATGCTTTCAGGTTCACAAGCAACAATTATTATTTTTAATCTACTGTATATAGAAGTTAGTGGAATAGCATGAATGCTGATTCTGTTTCTCTTTAGTCTTCATTTTTCCATCTGAACGTTTTTATATAAATACTCTGGCAGACTTTTTGTTATTTTGCTCATTCAAACGTAAAAATGTTTAGATCATTCGGCTACGACATGTGGTTTTATTACGCTTTTTTAAATATTTATTTTCATTTATCTTTCATCTCAGAATGAACGGAGAATTCTTCAACAACTTGAAAAAGTGTGATATTTAAAATCTGATTTAGCATACTCGCCTCTTTTTTATCTTCAAGCCACTGGTTCACTTTAGCTTTTAGCTATTGTTTTGATTATTTTAGTATTTAGGTTTTATTCTGCTAGTTTTACTATTTGGATTAGTCCACATTTATTTTTGGAAAATGCACAAAACTGTCTTAACGTGTAGCTTTTTTAGTGCTAATTTTAGCTTTTAGTTAGTTTGTTGCCGTTTTCAGCTTTTTACTATAGTTTTGCCTGCAGCAGTGTTTAGCTTTTGTTTTTTTGATTTTAGCTTTTAGCTACTATTTTACAAATTTTATGTTTTAGCTTTTGTTTAGCTTGTTCTTGCTGCATTAGCTTTTAGCAACTGTTTTGCCTGTTTTAATGTTTAGCTTTTGTTTGGGTAACTTTAGGGTTTAGCGACTGTTTCGCTAGTTTTAGCATTTAGTTGCCGTTTTGCTTCACTTAGCTTTTGGGTTCGCTATAGCCAATTTTCACTTTTAGCTTCTATTTAGGTAACTGTAGCTTTTGTTTTGATTTTATCAGTTCAGTTTCTTCAAAAAAAAAAAAAAGACACTAAAGCCATTCAGCACATTTCCACTAATTCATAATAATTCCTGTGATTTAATTTAACCTTTATATTTGATGCAAATAAAACAAAAGCAACCAGAACCTTCTGAAACTAAACATCTATTTCGATTTGTTGACATCACAACAAAATAAAACAAGCACCTCGGAGAGCCTGAGTCTTTACAAATGAGGAGTTTTAACATTTTTGTGAAAGAATGAAAGAGAAAAAAAATAAAATGTTAAAAAATAAAAATATCATGTGCCATTAAACAGCACAGGAGTGACTGATCAGCTGCAGTGTTCAGGTCTTTGAGCAGCGTTGCATTAAAGAACAAACGTGAACGCGTCGTAAAGATCAGGAACGCTTCAGAAAACCAGCGTCAGTGAACGCAACAGTTAAATATTATAAATCAGATTGTGTCAGTCTGAGACGGACAAACTAAAAACCTGTTCTGTGGTCTGACACAGTGAAGCACATTAAAGGTTTACAGCACATCTGTAACTGGAGCTGATTAATTTATATAAACTTTGGAGGAACATCTGCCATCTACCAGAGATCTGCTTATCTGAGCAAAAACCAGTCCAAACCACATTCTGGCTCAGTTCAGTGGAAACTGGTCTGGCTGCAGTCCAGATCTGTTATCTACTCTAAACACACTTTCTTTAAAGAAATGACAGATTTTTTTTTTTTTTTTTTTTTTAAAGGAGGTCCAGGATGGTTCAAACATCCAGAAAGTATTTCACTTCGTTTTTAAAAGAGGAGTTGCAACACAGACGTAACATCGCAGTCCGGTTTCTGAAAACATTTTGACGATAAAAAAGTTTAAAAAAAACAAGATTTACATCTTAAAACTCATAATTGGCATCTCTTTGACATTCCACAAAAAGGTGCCAACTTCTTCCCAACACAGGCTTGCAACCAGAGCGAGCACAACGAGGCTGCGTCTGCGAGGTTCAGGATTAAATTTCGTTCGGTTTCGCCGCGTTAAGAAGTTTCAACGATTCACAGAAACCAGACACCGAAGCCGTTTGTTTCTTTTTAAAGACTCGAGGTTGCGAGCTAAAGCCCGAGATATTTACAGGTAAACCCTTTCGGTTTTTCTTCCGTCGACTGTGACTCGCGCTGCAGTCCTCAGAGATGGAAACTGACTGAGTTTGGATCATTGAAGAAGTCGTCGGCACAAAAAAACAACAGTAATTATGGATTAACTTACTACTGAGCTATTATAAACTGAAACCCTAAAACAAATGACATCATAGTGAGGCTCAACTGCAAAACAAACCTGCTGTAAATGTTGCAATTTTTTTTACTTGGCCTTCGTTTAAAAGAAGCTTCTTTAATATTTTTGATCAACGTTTTGACGTGAAACCAGCAGGAAATGAAGAAATACGACTGAAAGAATGTCAGATCAAGACAGGGGGCATACGTTCATCATTTTTACTGGATAAATTATTCAAACTCCAATTAAAGGCCTGTTCTTAAAGCAGGAGTGTCCAAAGTGTGGCCCAGGGGCCATTTGTGGCCCTTGGAGTGATTTTTTTATGGCCCCAGCTGCAATTTATAAACTGGATAATTTTGACTCCTGGGTTTAACGTTGGTCATATTTATATGAAGTTAAGACATTTACTGTATTTTTTTCATTTATTTTGAATTTTTTTTTTATTTGAACACAAAAAAAATCAAGATGCAATAATCCTAAAATGTGCAATAATAAGTCAAAAATGTCCTTTTTAACTATGCTTTCTTTTTCATTTACTTTTTTATATATATTGTAGAGTTTCAAGATGAAAAGCACATGAAAACTACACAAAAAAATCAAAGGAAATTGGACTTATTTAACAGATTTGTAAAATGTACATAAAATTTGATCACTGCCAGCCACGCAGTTTTTGTGCTTCTAGCATTCGTTTGGAGCGGGCAAACCAGGGTTCAAGAAGATTTGTAAAAAATAATTAAAAAACGACTCTGGGTGTATTTGAACTATGAACCAACAATATTTTTGATTCAAAGATCCGCCACCAGGTCACACGTCCACTTTTAGTGACATTTTAAAAAAAAGTGACTGCTATTACACATTCCTTACCAAGAATAAACCTAAATGAACTAGTGATACACTGACAGATAGATATACTGACATATATATACACACACAGATAGATTTACTGATATACATATATACTGTATATATATATATCAATAGGTAGATAGATGTACCGATATATATACCGATAGATGGATAGATATACAAATAGATAGATGTATCAATATATATACCGACAGAGAGATAGACAGATGTACCGATTTATATACCGATGGACAGACAGATTATCGATTTACGGATGGACAGACAGACAATCTATGTGGCTGTGTAGGATTTTAGTTTTGCAACTATGATCTTAAACCCATTTTCCACCAAAATTATTATATATTTTCCCTTCCACTAAAATTTTGTAACCCAACAGATACTTTCAACTTGATAATTTTGGCTAGAAAGATACACAGATATATATACCGATATATACATATACCGATATATATACTGATAGATAGATGTTAAAAGGTTTGAACCACTGCCGTTAAGAAATGGATATTGAGTTGATCGTATTGCGTTTATTGTTTTTATGCTATTAGTGCTTAGCATATTTTTAGTTGACATTTTTCTTAGTTCATATCTTAGATCTTATTACTGTTTTTCTTTTACATTTTATTGTGGGATGTAACAGGGACCCTGTGTACATAATTTTCCACCACATGTACCACATGTGGTGAAATGACAATAAAGAATTTCTGAATATTGCCCGCTGCCTTTCATGCTAGCAGCTCAGAGTGAAGTCGTCTGAGATGGGATGGAGTTATGGCCGTTCAGACCTTGTAATGATGCTATGCACAATTTTATGCAATGCTGTAAGATCTCAAGAGCTCAGAGCAGTCAGCCACTACAACAAATTATACTGACATTTCTGTAAAACTGACAGTTCTGATTAGCCGTGGTGCCCATCTTGAATTGGGCTGACTCCAAACGATAATCCATCGTAGACAAACATCCAGTGGTTACTTTACGAGAGCTTCTTTAACATCTATTCTCTTGTTGATGAGATATTTTGCTGACTGACAGATAGGTTTGCCAACAGTTAGTGCTAATTTTTTTTTTTTTTTACAAATATTGTGTAATGTGTGGTGCTCAAAATATGCGTTTGGGATGACACTCAGCCACTACCACACTAAGTTTTAACTCGCTGTACGATTGGCTGTTATTGCCACGTTCAGTAAGATCAGCTCACTGTGTTAAAGTTTAACAGCTCTTTTGTGATAAACTAGTGCTGCCGGGGGGGTTAACTCTCAGCTACTACCACACCACAGTTTATATCTGTAAAAGTGGCTGATTTAACCCATTCGGCGCTGGGCAAAAACAAATTTAAACAACAAACAATAAGCCTGTGATGCGTTTGAATTGGTTTCCATTTCCCTTCTCGTTTCAGTTTTGTCCTGAAGTGGAGCAGGAGGAACGGTAAAAAGCTGGTTCTCTACAAGGTTTTTTTTACAATCCCTCTGAAACGTTAATGGTTCGGTATTAAAAATTAAAAAATTAAAAAGCTGCACAAACAGGTCGGGCCAGTTTCCAGGCAGTCTGTGAGGATATCTGAAACGCAAATCTACATTTTGTGGCTGAATGTTTCAAAGTTTGAGGGAATTCGGAGCAGGAGGTTGTCGGTTACTCGTCTGTGTGTTTTTGTCGTTTCGCCTGAGCCGTGGCGTGCCGAGGCACGCTCGGGCCCCAAGGCTTGTTGTTGATGACTGGCAGCGAAATGAGAAAGTCAATTGGGAGCGATAACATCAACAATATTTACTTCTTTTAAACAAAAAAAAAAGGATCCACCCAGAAATCGACATTCCCACAGCTCGACTAATCGTCCCGGCTGGGATTGTTTTTCACTTTGATCCACGCAGGAAGAGATGGTGGATCAGAGAAGCTCATCGGCTGACGATGAACGCACGGAACTAGGAAAGATGGTACAGAACTTTAAAGTCCTACCAAAGAAGAGCAATTGAAGACATTTTCAATACCTTAAAGTATTTTTATACCATTATATTATTTTACTGTTTTTAGTCCAAAAGCTGTTAGGGTGACGTCTGAGTTCCTTTTCACAAAAGAAGAAAAACAATTAAAGAAGGTGTGATTGTACGCACATTGTGGCGCACATCCAGCAAACTGGAATCTCATCATCTGTTTTGATGAGACGGGAAGTTAATTAAGTTTTTCACGCAGCTGTCGTTAAAGAAAATTTAAAAAACCCCACCATTCTCTTATGTTAATCGTCTGTCACCAAAGGCAAAGCTGGAAGGATGTTTTTGCCTGGAATACGATTTGATAAGTCAACATGCACATTAAATTAGTCCCGTCTGTCTGTTAGCAAAATATCTCACGAGCCACAGGGTAAAATGGAGTGAACCTCTCAGAAGATAATCAATGAATGTGGACCTACAACTCATTAACAATTAGGGTCAGCTCAATTCAAGATGGCTGCCACATTAGCAAACGCACAAATGACTATAACGCAGACAAATTTAAAGATATATGTCTTAAATTAGGTGTGGTAGTAGCTGAGAGTCATGCCCCTACGTATGCTCTGAGCATTTTTTGAGAAATCGCACAGTGTCACAAAAATTTAGCATAAATTAATTTACAGCTGTAACTACCGTCGTCCCTGCTCATCATCAGACGATCTCAGTCTGACGGTAAAGATGGCGGGCGACGTGCATTCCTCCAAGGAACATCAGAGTTATGATTTATATTAAATAACAGCTCGTCTTCGCGCAGATTTCCTCCTGTTATGGTGTATTTGATGGATAAAACAAACTCAAGAGTTTAGTGGTTTTATTGTGCAAATATTTTTGATGAACATTTGTTTTTCAGAGGGATCTTTTTCTCTTTAGCTCAATTTTTTTTGTTTTCTGGAAGTATAAAATCTGGTTTGGGCAGATGAACTTGAGTTAAAGAAACAACTGGATTTGTGTATTTTGCAACCACTTACATTTATTACAGAAAATTAAACAAAACTGAAAACTATTTTGAACCTTTTCCTCTGCTGAAGAGATTTTATGGCCACAGGTGTCAAACTATTGATTTCCACCTGTTGGCAGCTGTGGCCGGATGGGGGTGAGATGAAACTTACTCCAGACTGTGAGCTCCAAGCGTCTCTCGAAGTTCCCGGTGGGGAAGGTGGAGATGTGGCAGATGTAGCTGCCTTCGTCGGACTCCTGCGTGCTGGCGATGAGCAGAGCCGAGTTCTCCATGGGGTCGGAGCTCTCGAACTTGACTCGGCTGGCGTAACGCCCAAACGCTGGCAAAAAAAAAAAAAAACAGGTTCAGCCGAGCAGCTCCGGGCTTTACAAAGACTAAACACAGAACAAAATAACATTCTGACCTCTTACTTCCACTTGGTGAAAGGAAAAAAATAAAGAATATAAATGGTTGGACTTTTCTTTGAAGGGCGGGTCTGTGACATCTGTCTGTCTGCAGTAAATAAAAGATGCACAAAACAACTAAATGCTTTTGAATCGCATTTGGAATCCTTTTATTAAACCCATCCAACACATTTGCAAAGAAACAAAGCAACAACACTGAATGAAGTACGAGTTTGCCTGTTTTGCTCTCGTGCAGGATTTGAATTTGAAATTAGTTTTTAATTTAGACTCAACAGCTGCAGCCAACCTGCGATGCATCTTATGCAAATTGTTATTATTATTATTATTAGACCTTTATTTGTACAGGTTAGTTCCCGTTGAGCCTCTAAGACATTCACAAGAGAGACCTGTTGCATACAACATACAGGCAGATGAGAAAAAGAGAACATGACGGAGGAGGAAGCCAAAAAAAATCATGTCTCACAACATTTCCTGGCCTGGAAACAGCAGTGTTGTAGTACTTGAGACCGGTAAGAACACTTTTTTATGGTCTCGGTCATCGAGGACTCAGGATTTTATTTCAAGACCAGTCAAGACCAGAACTGTGGAAATTGTCAGAATATTGTCCAGTTTATTTTGTCCGTTATGCAGCACCTGGAAGAGAGGGGAGCGGCTGTCTGCTGTAAAGCCGTTAATTCAGAACCAAACCACTATGGGTCATAATAGATTTGCTAGAAATAAGCAGTCTAAAACGTGACTTAATCAGTTAATAAATAGCTTTTTCCCCCCTCATTTCAAATTGTTTCCTAACCGTTTGTGCTTTGCTGGAGCCTCGTTTCTTTACCGCGGTGAAGTTAGTTTTACGTTGGACATTCAAGATCAGTGGCTTCAGGCCGGTGAGTTCCTCTCATTCGATCCGAAGCAATAGTTCGCTTAGGGACCGTCAACAAATTACTGAACCAAACATTCTTCAGAAACAAAAATTAATATATTTTACATCATTTGACCCACTGACACAAAGCTAATGTTAAACTACTCTACTAGACCTGACACACAAGACACCATCATTTATTTCTCATGTTAAAGCTTTTTCTAATTAGTTATTGAGCAAAAACCATCATTTTTAAACAAATAAATCATGTAACAATAGAAAATGCTTTAAAATGTGAAATGAGCGTGGGTGCCTCATCTGTCAGGTCTAGTAGAGCAGTTTAACATAAGTTTTGTGTCAGTGGGTTACATGACATGAAAATTGTTGTGCAAAAACCACTGAATATCTGATTTCTTTGTCGCTTTGGAAATTTATAAAAGCCGATACATTCACTCAAAAGCAAACTCGAAGTTGCAGTATGTAACTTTTATTAAAAAATATTTTTATAAAAGTTACATATGTTTGTTTATTTTTTACATATTTGTTAAAACGGTCACTATGTTGTGACAGTATAAGACATAATCTGTGAAAAGAGTGACTTCAAGACTTGAGGTCTTGACTTGGTCTCGGGTTAGGTGGTCTTGATCACAACACTGGGAAACAGTATAAAAGATGCAACGACAACAAAAAAAGACCTTGCAACATAAAACAGCAACATACGATGACATCATAATATTTTTATGCATAGAGATCAACAAAGCCGGTGAGTTATAAACACTCCAGAGAGTTTCTAAAGTTCTGACAAGATGGTACAGTGTCTATCAGCATCATGGTTCTGATAAAGCCATGATGTCCTCAGGAGTGGTGGGGCAGGCAGATCTTCTAGTTTACGAATCCTCCGTAAGCAATTAGAGATAAGTTGGCCTGTCCATGATCATCCAAAATTAATGACAGATGGGAAATAAACTCTAAGCATCACCCAAGTCCATGAGATTCGTGCTAAAAGACCGTTATCTAAACTAATTCATGTAAATCTTAAAGTTGGAACCGTTAAACCGGAACAGAAGGGAGTAAAATGATTTTAAAAACGGTAATACTGTTAAAAATACAATTAATTAAATCTATAGCGCTGTTTTTAAACAGGAACTTGTTCCAACAGTTTTTCAGAATCATCCGTCGTCTCAAACCGTAATTAAACGCATCGGACTATTTACTTGACGCCTTCAAATAACAGTTTGCTCTTCGCGTTAGGTTCAGACAGTGACTGCAGGTGCAGGTGGAAAAACTGAACAAAACTATTCAAACATTTAAATGAAGTCAAGTCTTTTATGCTCTGCAGCAGAACTGTTCTGCCGACGTACCCGTTTGTCCCTCGGTGAAGTGGGCCATGATCATCTGTTCCTTGGTGCCGTCTGCGAGCTCCTTGCTCCAGGTGACCTGCACCACGCTCGCCTCGCCCTCCACCTTGAACTGACAGGGCAAACGGCTCGGAGAGTCGGTCAGGGAGCGGAGAGACGTGACGGGCCCAGAAGGCTCCACGAAGTCGCCCTGAACGCTTGCCACTGAGGAGAGGAGAGAAAGATGGTCGGAGAACAGGGAACACATCAAAGTTCATGCTCAATGATCCAGGTCAGAAATCCTCTGGCTGGTTTCTTATTTTGTTGAGACGTTTCGTCCTTCATCCAAAGGACTTCATCTGTTCTAGGAGCCACAACAAACTCAATCCCACAAGCAGCACACTCACATAGTGGGCCAACCAGTTTAATGGTGATAAGATGGTTTCTGTAGTCTGCCCTCTCCCCCATCGACTCCTCTGAGGCAGCCATGGCCAAAGTGGTTGAAAACATCAAAAACATTATCACCATCAAACTGGTTGAAGTGTGCTGCTTGTGACGGAGTTTGTTGTGGCTCCTCAGACTGAAGAAGGATGAAACGTCTCAACAACAACAACAACAAAAAACGTCCAGAGGACCCGGCTTAACTTTGTTGGAACAGAGACAATAACTCTGATGTTTGATCATTTGCATTATTTTAACCCTCCTGCTGCACTTGGGTCAAAATGGTCTGCAGGCCTCGTGCGCCATGTTGCAGCAGGCGGGTTAAAGAAAGAGACAAATGCACGTTACATAAATAAAGTTGCAGCGCCTGGAGTTTGAACATGTTCAATTTTGTTTAAAAGGCTGAATCATTTGAATTGTCTTAATGCCGTATGTTTATTATGTTCAGTAATATTAATATTAATAATGCTGCACCTTTTTCAATGCTTTTTTTATCTTTTTGGTTAAGTTGTTTTGTTTCTTTTAAATGAATGAATAAATGAATTAATAATAATAATCTTTGTGGAATGTGTGCAGGTGTTTTTACTTTGGTACTTAAAGGTTTATATGAGTTTTTCCTCAGTGAGTCTTTTTATTTTTTTTAAGTCTTTGTCAGATGAAACACGCCACCATAAAATCTGTTTGGCATTCTTCAGCTCGTTACGGCAGCAGTCAGTCATTTAGAGAAGGCGAGCCCGTGACTGGAACGTCAAAAAAAGAAATGTGGGTGGGAAAGGTGAAGCACCCACACCTTTTATCAATTTAATTGATAATTAATTATCAAATTATCAACCTCGTTTTCATTTATCAGCTTCATCGTTTCTTTGTGTCTCTCTCTTTCTACTGAAGACATTGGATGATAAAAAAGCTCAACTCCGGTGCTTTTCACTGACTCCTCACTTTCGCTTTTCTCTTTAAAATCCATTTTTACCGTCCAAAAATCGCATTTTTGGATCATTAAAAGCAGCTAAGCTGAGAAGCGAAGCTAACTTCGACGTCTTGTCGAAGTTCCAAAATTTACGGTTGAAACCCGTGCCTTTGTCTAAAAAGTTGTTATTCTTTGCAAAAAGAAAAACTTGTTTACTGATTTTTTTTTAATGAAAAGCTTTGTGTGAAAAATGCTAACGAGCTCAAACCACACCAAGTGTCCGCCATTTTTAGAAACAAAAAAAAAAGGAACGAGAAACAGCCCACGTCACGTCAAGGGGCACACGCTGCTCGCTCCCTCACTATCCATCCTTCGGTTCAGATGGTCTTATACTGCCATCCAGTGGTCAAAAAATGTACTACACACAAAAATTGACCAACATTTCTTCTTAAATTTGACAATAATTACTAATTATTGTCAAATTTCAAACAATATTATCGTTTATTGCAAGAATTTCTGAGACAATCGCCCAGCAAAATGTGTTATCATGACAGGCCTAACTTCGTATAAATGTATGTGTCACTTCGATGTATCAAACAGCTTAATCTGGTAGCAAGAGCTTTGTCAACTGCAACATATATAAATATACCTCAAGCTTTTTTTTTTTAATTTGGAATAACTGCTTTGTGATGCATGTGTTTTTGTCTTTTTTTTTTACTTGTTGATTTGTTTAATCTTATTTGGTATGGACTACTTTTTCTCTCTTATATCTTATGTATCTTATCTAAGGAAATGGGTATCTGACTCTGTAGGCTCTTGGACACATGACCTTAGTCCAGAACTGGGATGTGTTCTGGCTGCCTTGTGCTGGTACCCACTCCCACTCAGCCCCGTTTATGGGACTATCTTGTCCATGGTTCCAAGCAAATTGCTCCATGATGACGATTTTGACATAAGCAGGCAGCGGCCATTGATTAGCCAGTGGAGTTACGTCACTGGGTGACCCGCCCAGCAAAACTGGAAACTCCATCTGAATCTCCATGCCCTGTCTGATTGTGTTGACAGAATGTGTCAAGAAATTTGTGCATTTACCAAAAAAATATTGAAGATTATGGCGCAGCATGTCAACACATATAAGCTGTTCTGGGATAAGCTAAAGAAATTGAAGTCGGATCATAGCGTGATTTAAGGACTTCAATGGACGGAGTTGCTTGAACACAATGACCAGTCACAGTACCACCTACTTTGTGTTGACAATCCTGCCCACAGAGCGAGGAGACGAGTCACGGTGACAAACCACCTACACCTGAGAAAAACCGATAGGATGAGAGCTGAGTGAAGTCGCCGTTATCAGTGGCAAAGCAGCTTTAGTGACAGGGACATTGACTTGTTGTCTGTGTTTTATTTGTCATCTTTTTTACAACTGTTCTTGTTCACACAAATCACTTCACCTGAATATAAAAAGTGCAGGACCCCAAATAAATAAATGTCTTGTTCTTTTTATCTTTTCTCTCTTTATAAGATGATTCCTCCACGTGGCTGTGCTTATATTGTCATGATACACAGGGAGGATGCTTTCAGAGCTCTGCAGAAGCTCAGTCGAGGACCATATAAGGTTAATCAGAAAGCAATCAAGGTATGGATTGTTGTCTGATAATAACAAACTGACAAATAGACTATTTTATTAAGGTTATTTTGTTTCTTGTCAGATTGCTTGGGCTTTGAACAAGGGCATAAAGCCTGAATTTAAACCGTACTGGAATGTGGAGTTGGGTGTCACCTACATTCCTTGGTCTAAACTCAAAGAGGACCAGTTAGAGGATCTGACAGAAGGAGGAATGCTCGATGTGGATACTGTATCACCAGGTGAGAAATTAGAGGGCATAGTCATAGTGATCGTTTGTTGAACCAAGTGATAAGTTTAGCATCTTAAGACTGCCATTTGTTTTATTGTTTAGTAATACAATTCACTGGAATGGCTGTTTTTTTCTAGAATGGAATAGTTCACGAAAACCTTTAGATCACCAAGTGGAACCCACTCACAACGGCCGTTCTGAGCAGCAGCAGCCTGAGGAGATTCAAGTGCTACCTGTAGTGTCTTCTCCTGCTCCGGTAGGCAACAAATGAAAGATGTGATCAGTAAAATGATTTCCTGGAATAGTTATATTTATCTTTATACAGGCCCTTCTCAAAAAATTAGCATATTATGATAAAGGTCATTATTTTCCATAATGTAATGATAAAAATGAAACTTTCATGTATTTCAGATTCATTGCACACCAACTGAAATATTTCAGGTCTTTAATTGTTTTAATACTGATGATTATGGCATAC
>JARVGS010001968.1:31203855-31219899 GCA_031762315.1 Hypsolebias antenori | reverse complement strand
ACTAATTATTGTCAAATTTCAAACAATATTATCGTTTATCACAATAATTTCTGAGACAATTAATCGCCCAGTAAAATTTGTTATCGTGACAGGCCTACAGGTGGCTCTCTTCCTGCATCTGGAGGTATAGATGTGTGTGATTGTGGGGAGACTGACTCCAACAGTCTTCTCCACAGCCTTCACCACTCTCTGCAGAGGTTTTCTCTCTCCAGCTGTGCAGCCCCCGTGCCACATGTTGATGCTGGGGCAACAAGGGAAACCTTAACAAAACAAAAGCCCAAACAACATTTAAATACCTCTTACACACCGTAGTTTGGAGATGTTTGTGAACTGCCATCTGAAGTGAATTTTAGCATTTTTAGTTTTTTTTTTGGAATGAATTTGGTTGAAAACTCTTTAATTTCATCTACACTCATTGATAGGCATTATTTACTCATCACCTAAAGCAGCACTTCAGAAATGAAATGGAGCGTTGATCTACTTTTATTAGATAAGATGTATAAAAATGCTTTCACTTTATGGTAGTCGTAAAGAGAAATTGTTATGGAATAATGGAGGATTTTGTATTTTGTTCATTATATTTTAAACTCGCATGCAAATACTGTAGTTGGAAAACTCATGCAAATACTCTGACACCATTCTGTTTCAACAGAAACTTGTGTTTTTGGTTCATGTCCTAAGAAATGGCTTAAGACTCTTTTTGAGAAATGTCTCTGTTCCAGTAAAAATGACCATGCACTTCCTCAAACATATGAATAAAATGTGTAGTTGTCAGCCTCAGTTTTAGCACTCTCAGATGGAGAATGCTCTGAGACAGATGATCTTCAAATGCTCTGTCTGGTAACTGGTGTTCATGTTTTATTGCAATAAAACACACTCACAACAAAAACTCACCCACAACAAAATGTTAACTGAGAGTAAAACTGGGTTTTATGCCAATTCATTGAGTTGTGTCAATTTTGTGCTGACCTTGGTACAAATTGAGTGAAAGACAACGAAGATGCTGTGTCAGCCTGTATATTGCCCAAATTAACAAGGTATCAGTTCTTGGTGAAGCAGAAAAGTCTGGTAAAAAATGAAATTCAGTGAAGACATTCATGAGTAAGCTTATATGTGAACATGGTAATTTTATAGCATACCCCCATTATGTTTTAGTAGTGTTTATGGCACAAAACCGTAGACGACTGACAAAGTTCTGACTCAAGAACAGATCAGCACAGAAGCAGTAGGTGTTACAGAACAATCAGAGAGGAAAAATCCAGAAGATTTGTCCTAGCCTTCAAACTCTAAAGATGGCCTTGTTGATTTTTAAGGAATAAACTGAGCCGTTTTGGTCAATGCCAATAATTTTTGGTCTAATACACTCACAGTATCCTGTTGAAGCACTGAAAGTTTGCATAACATGCAGGTGGTTGTTTACTGGCTTACCGTAGTGCAGCTCAAGTGGTTTGAGGTGTAAACTGTTCATTTGGATGGATTTTAATTAAATGTTTGAACAAATGTGAAAAGAATCTGGCCAATTAAAAGCTGAATATTCTGTTAAATATTACAGGGCTGTTGTCTTGGATAAGTAGAAATTGTTGTAGTATTACTGTTTCATAATAAGAAATTAAAAAATGTGGATAATGCTTATGTATGCTTAAGAGTGCTGTTAAAAACCCAGGAGTACCGGTATGACATTGATGAGGATTTTCTAATAATAAAATTGAAAATATTTTAAAAGGTGAGCCGTGTCTAAAACAATACAATAAGTTTTATCATTATTGTTGATGTATTCTTGTTACTTTTACTTTGAAAACAGCCTTTTTAAAACATCTTTTATGCAACAATTAGTTTCCAATGGTAACATTTGGTGAACAAACATGAGATCTGATTTTACTGCAAATATCATTTTGCATCTATGTATTGCAACAGGTGCATGAAACACGGCTGTGAAAAAAAAAGATGGTAGACGTTATAAGATGGTAGAATAACTTATCTGAAGGCACTTTTAACTTAGTTACTGGCACAAAAGTTTAAAGAAAGTTTAAGGGAAGGAAATAAGGAAAAGGAGGGGATTTATCTTGGATATGTCAACCAGAAAAATGAGCACGCTCTCCATAGCGATTTCCGGCTAAACCCAGATACACTCTTGGTAAACATTGGCAACTCTTTACCTTTGAAAGACGTTATGTCTCGACTCCGGTAAGAGTGTGGGCACCCCCAACCTGTAGACGTAAAAGGGTCGTCAGTCCAGTTGACGTCCAAGTTGGTTTCGTGCGTGTTTGTTCCTCACACGACCCAGAAAATATATAAACTCGAACATGTGAGGGCAATGTGGTGTCATAAATTCACTACTAAGAGACCTTGAGGAACAATAGGGTGATTCTTTCTCACATTCTGAGACTGTAGGATGAATCCTCCCATTTAGGAAGAGATACCCATAATGTTCAGATGTTATACTTTGAAGGTCAAATGGAAAGGTTCTCATAAAAAGGGCCTTTCAGCTTTGCTGAGATCATAGTAACAGGTGTCCCATTAATTACAGTAACAGATTTTGTTATTCAGTTTTTAGTGACATAGTTTCTTGCTGTCCAACTTTGGGAATTAGAGTCAGTCTTACTTTCAAAGTATCAAAAGAATAAAAGTTGATGGTAGAAAAACCTTGATGTGTCCCTACATTAGCATGAAGCTACACTTAGCACAGATGGTGCACCTCATTGCCCATGCTACTAGCTGGAGATTTCTTGCTGCAACATTTGTTGTGACACACCTTCACAAAGATATAAAAAACTTTGTAAGCATCACACACAAAACATGACCAGTCTTTATCCTTCTCATCAGTGCACGGAATCTTACAATAAGTCGTCGGTATTCTGCTCAAGCTCTGCTAATCATCATTACTCACACTAATATTGTTTGTTTTTACTGCTGGAGAACATCTGCCTGTAGCATGGCGCCAGCCGCACCTGAACGTAACATCTGCCTGGACGTAACATCCGTGGAAGATGGGCGTGAAGGGACAAACTACCACCACTTGTCTTTTGCTTTCACTCGAAAAGAAAAACAAGCCCAAATAAGCGACTTAACAGTCAAAACAAGCCCAAAACACAACCCGTGACTCACTAAATCTATAAACAAGTTTAGAAAAAACAAGCCCAAAGTCACTTATAATAAGTGGACTTGCTAACTATGATGCTGCGCCATCATCTCTGATCTCTCTCTGTAAACGCACACTCATTTCTTGTGGCACCGTCCATCAACACCATCAGAGAGGAAATGGAGGTTCTGATGTATTTTGAAGTTTTTCTGGCCAGGGCGTCCAGTGACATACAGTAGCTCCACTGGCCAATCAACAACTGCTGTCTGCTTACCTCAAAGTTTTCACCTCAGAGAAGTCCACTAAGAACCTCAAACAAGATAGCCCCAAACCAGGCTGAGATGGGTGGGTATAGGCAGTGGGCATAACCTTAACTGGTCACAGTGTGGTGCGGAACTGATGAGGTGAGACCATGGCAATGCACCATAATTGAATGTTTTGTCATTTTTTGATGAGTAGTGCATCATACCTTTTAATGATTCTGTAGCTCATGATGAATTTTATACTAGGCAAAGTGGAAGGATGTACTAAAAATTTGTTGGCACAGAAAGCAGATCATGAGATATGGTTGAATTGATTCATGTCATAAACTTGCTACTATGCAAAAGCCTCGGTCAAGTGCCCCTTTTTTGAAGACTTTCTAGAAAACTGCCAAGTTGTTGTGAAATGAGGAGCAAGCTCAAGATTATTGGGGAAAAAGAAAAGATGACTGCTATTACCACTAGTATGATGATGTGGCAGATACTAAACAAAATGAGGGTAAAATAAAATAAAAATTACTAGCAAGGCAGTTGATAGAAAAGGGAGTGAAGATTGTTAAAACATAAAATTGAGGGTAGTAAAAAAGTGAATAAAAACAAGTTGGTGTTTCATATTACAAAACCAGTGTTAGGTTCTTTGTCGGAGTGGTTAAAAATGTATGAGAAGCAAGAAGTGGTGCATTGACCAGGGAGTCAAATAAAAACAAAAAAAGAGAGATGACGTTAAGACAGATGAAGCCAAGGCAATGGTTTGTAGTGCAATTAGAAGTGCTGTTCGCCTGAGCCTCCACTGGGATGTTTCTGTTCTCCGCTCAAGTACTTGGTTGTTTATCTGCACAGCTGGTTGAGGAAAGGAAGAGTGCAGGAGTGGGACAAACGAGGCTTAACAGCATAGGCTTGACGCAGAAAGCTGTGAGAGTTTCATTTTATTAACGAAATATAGAAACTCTTGTGAAGCTGCAGTTCATACGCTCTGCTTCTCTTGCGTTCTTAATACCTTCTGTGTGCACTGTTTGTTGTTATATGTTGAGTTTGTTCAGATGAGTTTGAACAGAACTTGCATACATTTTTTATCAGCGTGAAGGACCTGGAGCAGTTATTTTCTCTGCCCCTCCTTATTTCAGCTAGCCAAATAAACCAGTCATTATATGATCATCAATATTTTATATGCATTTATCAGTTATAATGCATTTTTAATGTTATTTATTTTGTGCAAATGCTCGAACTCTGTTTACACAAGTAGGCTCAGTGTCTTGTGTTTTTACCACTACATTTATTCAAAAGATATTACCACCAATTAAAAACAGAAATATTTTGACTGGACCAGGAGTCTGCAACCTTTACAATCAAAAGAGCCATTTATGCCCCTTTGTTCACTAAACTAAGTTTGTCTGGTGCCACAACAATCTGGTAGTACAACTGTGATCAACTGGTGGCCCGTGGACCATTTTTAAGTTTGTTGGAGGGGGCTTTTCTGACAAGTAGAGTATCTTTTTTAAACTAAAAATATCAAATGTTTTTTAACATTTGATATTTGTACGTTTTAAGTCAAAAAGAACCGACCAGATTATTGTAAAGAAAGAAAAGAAAAACATATTTTCACAATTTTGTAAAATTTTAAACTATGAACTATACAGGCCCAATGATTTTATTTTTTTTTATTGTGGAAAAATTAAGTACAGTATTGTACTTTTAAGAGATAAATCATAAAGTGAGTATGCTTTATCTTTGTATTGTTCTACTATTCACATACAGGCAGTCCCCGAGTTACGAACGAGTTCCGTTCCTACGGCTTGTTCGTAACCCGATTTTGCCGTAAGTCGGAGCGCTACCCACGTGGCGGCCATAACTCTGGATTTTCGGCCGTAAGTCGGAGCGCTACCCACGTGGCGGCCGTAAAACGTGGTTTTAAACACGTTTTTTAATGTAACACAACAACGGCGTACTTAGAACGCCGTTTTGCTGTATTTCCAAGCAGTTAGCTAACACAATACCCTAAAAAAAAAAAAACGAAAAAACATCAAATGCTGCATAAAAAAGCCAACGTGAGGTGTGATGACGTCACTGGGGCGGCGCCGTAAGTCCGAAATGCCGTAAATCGATGGCGCCGTAAGTCGGGGACAACCTGTATTATGAAGTTTGTCTCATTCTAATAAAGTCCAAGATATGAGTTTTCATTATCACATCCTGCTTGGACTTAATGAATACAGTACTATATAAAGACCACTTTCAATCAGATAAAACTGCAACAGTGGATCATCTCGTCTTTTCTGAAACTAATCTATATAGGCAACAGGTCCACATTCTGTTTAGATTTTTGTTCATAACTCATCACCGTCAATGAGACACTTGTTCAAAACACAAATTCATTCTGGAGCAAAACACATCTAAATCTAATCTAAACAACAATATCAAGCAACAAAATTATTTCTTTAACAAAAAGATAAGACTTTAGTCAAAAGGAAGTGAAAGGAGATCATAAGAAATGATCCAAGATGTCTGAAGCAAGAATATAACTGCAACTTTGAGACTCTGGGTTTGTTTGAATGCAAAATAAACTCATGTACCCAATGCTAATGGCAGACTGTGGGATTGTCTACTGTAGATACCATCTTTGGATTATTGTAGTTGATTAAAATCTCCACAGTAATGTACAAAATTGGGCGAGAATTCAATAGGAAAAACAACAGACTGTGGATTAAAACAACATTAAATAAATATAGTTTACTTGGTTTGTTATTTGTTCATCCATATGGCATAAGTGCACAAAATAAAAACAAGTGTTTGAGTTGTTTTAATGGATTGTGGGTGATTTAAATCGCTCGTGTCTATAATGTGTGTGGCAGATGTATAAACAGCTTTAATTTTGCGTGGTTTGACACCAACTCGCTGAAGTTTCGGGTGGTTGCTCCGGGGAAATCACGAGCAGTCACGCTGATGATGATGCCAAGTTATTCTTCTGAAGGGGGCAGACTTCAGTTCATTTAAAGTCAACCTACTAAAGCTTAATAGGCAGATACGCGGTCATTTTAAGTTTAATGTTAATGAAATTTGTAACAATGACCCCAGGCCTTGAACTTCATTGTTAAACTTGTATAAAAAGAAAAACGAACATCCAGTGGAAGTAGGGAAGCTGCTGTTAGCGCTAACTAGCATAGCATCCGGCTAACCCGGGCACAAAGAAGTCCTTTAAGATAAATCCCGGAAGACAAACACGCTTCCACCGGTGAAACATATGTGGGAACAAAAGCTCAACAGTGTACAAATTCAACTTACCGACGAAAAATATACAAACTAACAAGTTAAGGACCCATTTGCTCGACAGCAAATCCATCTTCCTGGTTTGAAAAGCTGAAAAACACAACAGGAAGTAGAAGAGATCCGGGAAACAGTCTTCCGCTGTTTGGTTCCGCTCCACTCAAAAATCGCCGTTTAAGACATAATCCATTGTGGCTTTCGCATCGACTATGAAATTATTTAGGAGAATTGGCTTTAATTTTAAGTGGGGGAAAAACTAATAAATAGGCAGTAGTTTTTAGAATGACAAAAGTGTAGTTTAATTAAATTACTGACTGGACGTTTTGTAAACTACAGCGTAAACCTTAGTGCCACTGAAGGAGTGAACTTTGCCTTTTACATCCCTGATGACTACATTTTGGTGAACCATCAATAATCCGTTTCACGTAAGCACTTTGGTAACAGCTGCCGTTTTTGATGTGCTTTATAAGGATTACTTGACGTACTATAAAAAAATACAATAAAAAACCTCTGATTGCATTGAGCAGTTAATCACATTAAAAAAAACAGAAACATGACACTAGTGCAGTTGTCATAAACAGGACTTTTTATTATAGTTTTACCAGACACAAGTAGCATTGCCATGCATTTTGACTTTATATATTGTACTCAGACAAAGTCAATAGCATTTATACAGAGTGTTACTACAGCGAAGTCACACAAAAAAAGCGAACAGTACAATTAAATTTAGTCTTGAGGAACAGCCTAAAGAAGAGAAGAGGTTAACATCACTGTGAAACAAATTTATCTCAACTTCCAATCATCATGTCAATAAATCTTTTCTGTAAAGTATATCTGGATGAGTTCTGCAGATTCATTTCTAATCTTCTTAGCGGAACTGGAGTGGACTCACACGCAGGCCAATCACATCCTTACCGATCTCTGTCACCTAGAAAAGAAGGTGAAATTCAAGGTTAGAAAGTTTTAAAAAGGAAGTAACGAGTAAAATAACTAAATCCATTTACTACATTTACCTGATGTTTTTAGTTTTTATTGTATATTTAAGAAAACACCTAAAGACAATTGGGCAGTTTAACTGTTATGATACAATGTGTTCATGTCTAACTTTCTTTGCTATGTTAGACACTGAACAGAAATCTAAAAATTTATATTTTATAGTTGTATAAAGTTTAGACTATTAAGACTTTGACAACAGGATAGTTCAAGTTTAAGACTTGAGTCCTACTTAATGACCAATACGATCATTCCCAGCAATAGAATATAATTTTATGTTTAGGAATTTTCTGGACTAGATTTACAAGTTTTAATGTTCAATAAAACATCTTTTGACATGAGACAACAACAGTAGTGATGGGTAAGAAAGTTAAAACTGAATGCATATTTCAACAATCAGAATTTATCAGTGCAGCCAGGTGACGGAGGGAGTTTGGTTCAGTGGCCTCAGGATTCCATCTCTGCTATTTGCAGATGATGTGACCCTGTAGGCGTCATCAAGCAGTGATCTTCAGCTCTCACTGGAATAGTTCGCAGCAGAGTGTGAAGCAGCTGGGATGAGAATCAGAACCGCCAAATCTGAGGCCGTGGTCCTCAGTTGGAAAAGGGTGGATTGCTCTCTTCACGTCGAGGGTGAGGTTCTGCCGGTTCTGTAGTGGAGGAGTTCAAGTATCTTGGGGTTTGTTTACAAGTGAGGGAGGAACGGAGCGTGACACTGACAGACAGATTGGTGCAGATTCTAAAGTATTGTCGACTCTGTGCAGGTCCGTTGTGGTGAAGAGGAAGCTGAGCTGTAAAGCGAAGCTCTCCGTTTACCAGTCGGTCTACGTTCCTACCCTCACCTGTGGTCACGAGCTCTGGGTAGTGACTGAGACAATGAGACTACAGATACATGCGGTTGAAATTAATTTTCCTCACAAGGTAGCTGGACTCTCTCTGGAGTCAGGTGAGGTGGTTCAGGCATCTGTAAGGACGCCTCATGAATACTTCCCTAGGGAGGTACTTCGGGCATGTACGACTGGGACCCCAGGGAAGACCAAGACACGCTGGAGAGACTGTTCTTCAGCTGGCCTGGGAACACCTTGGGGTCCTCCCAGAAGATCTAGAAGAGGTGACTGTGAAAAGAGATGTTTGGACCTCCCTGCTTAAGCTGCTGCTGCCACCACGACCTGACTCCAGAACAAGCTGAAGGTCATGGATGAGTTGTATGGTTAGTTATTTGTTACTGTGCAAAAAATTTGAAAATTCCAAAACAGACCTTTTTACTGATATTTAATGATTAACAATAATCATTAATGATGCAGATTTTATAAAGGAACAGTAGTGAAGGGTGAGAAAGCTGAAACTGAATGTATATTTCAACAATCAGTTAAATAAAAAAAACTACATTTATCAGTACCACTAAAGAAACCTTAGTCTCCAGTGTAATTAAACAAGCTCAGTTTTATAATTTAGATTTTTTTTTTTGTTTTGTTTGAAAGGTTGTGCAAGGTTGTCTTTGTCTACCTGTGTGACCCTGCAGATCTGGCCTTTGTAAGGGGGACAGTAGCAGGCTCCAGACAGTGGGCACTTCTCAACAGGACGTCCACGGTACAGGGGGACGAAAGAGGCAGCACACAGATCAAAAGGATTGTGGGGATCGTAGTTCAGCTGGTGGGTGTCCGTCAGGGTCTTCTCACAAGCAGCCAAAATTTTGCGGGTCTAAATCGCAGAAGAGTTTGTTCAAATTTAGATACATAACACTATGCAGTCTTACATCTGAACATTAAAAAAATAAATAAAAAGCTGGGACAACCTGCTGAGCAACATCGGGCTTTGGGCCGAGCTCGAGGAGGCGTCGTGCGAACCCTGCAGCCGTTTTGAAGTTGCGAAGTTTGAAGAAGAGATTGAGGGCTGTGCGCAACACCAGCACCATGTGGACCGGCTGGAGATTGCAGTGGGTGAAATAAGCAGCCATCTGCAAAAAAACAATTCAGAAAAATACAAAAAATGTTTGAGCCATTTAGATCCCACCAAGGTCAGCGATGGTCACATGTCTGTCGTGGTCAAAGACTAATTCACAGACGATCAGGTGTAGTCTTCATCAAATCTTTAATTTGCCGGCAAATGAGAGAACAAACAGTTTTAGTCTGACCGTTGTGCTGGCATCAGTTCTGAGCTGTCTCTACATTGCTACGTTACATCAGTTGTTTAAATGTAGAGGGTGATAAACATGTCTGTCAACCCACAGATTGCCAGTTTCACAACAGAGTTAAATGAGGAACTGAAGTGCACAGGAGGAAAATAACATTGTACAACACGTCAATATTGTGATGTACAGGAAGCAGATCAATAAATATTTTTCCTTCACATCTTTACCTCACAAATCCTCTTCTGCTCTTCCAGTGTCTCTTTGGGCAACTTCTTCCTCTCAACCTCCATGGTCAGACCCACTATGTACTCCTTGCATATAGTGAGGAGCTGCTGAGCCTGAAAAACATCCAACATATGTAAGTGCATCTCAGAAACTGTACCGATAATCATGAGGTGCTGACTAACAGATCAGACTCGGAGCAGGATTGTTGCTCACCTCAGCAATCTCCTGTTTGTTATCGACCACCAGCAGAGGAACAGAAAGCAAGATGGCTCTAAAGCGCTCCACAGCTTCTTCAAAGCGCCCAGATGTGGTCAGCTGGTAGCACTGCTGCAGGCGGGAAATGAGATCAGAGAGGCGAAGCCCAACCGCGGGCAGCCCCTGCTTCGCCCCACAGTCCTTAAAATCACAAAGAACGATAGTTTAGGATACAAGTTGTTCAATAAGACCCTTCACATGATTACATCTGAACATGTAAAACACCTGATGTTCTACAAAACACAGCCACGAAACAAGCAGCTGTACCTTCCAGTTCCTGTGGGGATGACTACGCAGACAAGGCAGCGAAGGCAGCCCCAGGTAACAGGTGCGCCCTCTGGAGAACGTCTGCATGAACAGGGACTTGTAGGGGTCAAAGTTCACAACTCCAACCTGGTCGTGAAGCAGCTGTGGTGGGAGGGAAACATGTCAGTGAGCAGGGAGTAAAACATTACGTTGATGCTTGGATTTGCTGCACAGAAACACATTAAGGAGGCGGGGAAGCCTGGAGAATATTGGTATGAGCGTACCCTCATAGCGGTTTCAAACGAGCCAGCTAAGATGTGGTCCACTGGCAGCTGGGAGTTGTTGCACCACATCTGGGTTGGGCTCATACCCTTAGTAGGTGGTACAAAGAACCCGTCTTCCGCTCCTCCACCTGCTCCCATCGGCACGTCCTGTTTGAATCGTTCACATGAAAATTCAATATTACCCAACATTTTCTTACTTCCTGCAAGTTACTGCTACTTTTTGGTCAATTTAAACAATAAGTTGCATTGAAACCAACACCGTGTGGCATTTATTGCATTTTTAGTGTTCGTCTTGATTTACAGGTGGTATTATTTTTATTGTTGCTCCTCTCACCAGTTCTGGAGGAAGTTCCACGTCTTCATCAATGTCCCAGCCTCCTCCCTCTTCTTTCCCCATTCCTTCATCCCCTAATCCATCCTGGGCGTCTATGAAACCATCTAAAAATGGGGAGGGGCGTTAAATAATGAATACAGAATAGCAGAATGCTTCTCATATTTCCTCCCAGGCCGTTAACGTAAAAGTGAGTTCACCTTCATCCATCGTGAGTTCAGCATCATCTCCCCAGCCCTCGCCTCCTGCAGCTTCCATATCCAGATCTGCAGCCATCTGACCTGCCTTACCTGCCACAGAAACAAAACAAAAATAAACTGTTCTTACTTAAGAATTAACTGCCACTGGTTTGTACATTCAATGATTATTTTTCAATGAATTATTTATTAAAACAATGAAAATCCTGTTCTCTGATACACGCTGACAGAGCAGTTTGGCTAAAACTTTTTACTCACCCTTTGCTGAGATGGCTCCTTCAAAGAAGCCCTTGGAAACAGTGAGCAGGGGCCAGTTGGTGTCCAGAGGGTTGATGGGTGGAGGAGGCTGCAGCAGCTGTGCATTAGGGTCAATCTCCGGCACCTACAAGACACAAAATCATCAATTACTAATTAAGCATTTTTTAGCCAAATAATGTAGAACAATTTGTAAAATACGAAACGACGAGTGACACGGGTTACATAGAATCACACAGATCTATGGAGAAGATGTTTTGCCAACACACCGTCTCCTTTTCAGGGTCAAAGGTCTCCTTTAGTGCCTCAGCCTCTTCGTCCAGCCCGTGTGTGGCAGCAGTCAGGTAAGCCAGAGACTCTGAAAACAATTTATAAACAGTTTCGCTTAATGGCCATTTATTTTAGGAATTGACATGTCTTAATTATGAAAGTACTGTATAGCTGTCTAGAAAAGAAAAATCTGAATGCAAAGCTGTAAACAACTGCAACAAATTTTACATTATTTGGGTAATTGTTAACCGTTAACTTATTTTTTTATATAAGAATGTTTCTGTTCAGTGCCCTGAGCCGACTTCTGTTGTGACTTGGCGCTGTATAAACTGAATTGAAATTAATTGTTTGATAATGGAATTTGAGGAAAAACATTAAATGTCTCATACATGGGAATGAATCTGAGGTAATTAGGTCACTTGTAATAAAACTATAAAAGTACAGGCTGAAATAGGAAGCAGGATATTTGGGATCAGAAGGGTGTTCAACACAAATTATAACACAGCTGGTGTAAAAGTAGTACGATGTCCAAAGGGTAACTGGATTATTACAACTAATTTGGTGGAGGCTGTCTTGTCACTGAGCTCATGTATCAACAATCTAAATATGAATTCACTTAATACAAGTATCTGATTTAGCAGTGTAAAGTGAGGTTGAATCAAATTCAATAGCCTTTTTTTAAAACATATATCAAGTATGGTACTTAATATTTTGGGGGACCTAGTTTTAAATAAAAACGATCACTAGTCACATGAGATGAGCACAATCCCTCTTAAAACTTTATTTAGGCGCCAGGACAAAAACGTTGGAAAGCAAAAGAAACGAGGGGGAATGTTTGATGCGACGATGAGCTCACTCTGTCCGCAGTTCTTCAAGATCCTGACCCTCTCACTCACATCACCCAGATACAGAGCTGCCTGGTAGTGACCACTCATGTCCTTTCTGATCTCAGCTGCAAATAAAAAAAGCAATAAAAACAATATTGCATATTAGATTGAATTTCCACGAGCTGTAATTTGCAGAATTTAAAAGCGCTCCTTTAGCTCATAACTCACCAATCTTCATCATCTTGCGCAGCTTGGCCAAGTTTCCAGTGATGAGGTAGAGGAAGGTGAGCTTGTCGAAGTTCTTGGTCCTCTGGTAGCACATTTCCACGACCTGGTGGTGTCCCTGCAGCAGAGCTGCCTCACCCAAACGCTCCCAGCAGCTGCGCTCGTCCAAAGCCTTGGCGGCCTCCAGCGCCACCTGAAAGTGTGGAGAGAGAGTTTGGTCTTTTGCACAAGCAGATATCCTGTAACAAAAATGCCTCCAGCTTTTTGACCAAATTACAGCATCTAACCACAACCTATACCTTTACTGTTGATTTTTACAAAGCAAAACAGTCTTTCAGGTCTAATTATAACTCTCAGCTCACCTCAATGTTGCCACATTCCAGAGCCAGGCTGAAACGTGTCTTCTCATCTTTGACAAAGTGCAGAGCGACCTCAGGGTAGCCCTTCTTCTGCAGGTATGCGATGATTGACTGGCCCACCAACTTGGCATTACGCACCATGTGAAGCACCTGGAAGGACGACGGCAAAGAGAATTAGTCTTTCATTCAACCTTTATTTAGACAGGTTAATCCCACTGAGCCTCGGGGACTCAATTACAAGAGAGACCTGATTTCTTAAAGAGTGATGACGACGGTGAATAACAATGATAACGATAGACAGTCACAAAAAAAGTTATTTGTAACGAACCTCATCGTATTTACGATTGACCAGAGCCAGTTTGAAGCGATACTCTGTCGGGTCGATGGTGAGAACACGAGGCCGGCACTCTCTGTCCAAGCAGTAAACGCTGTTGCCTCTCACACGGGTCGCATAGATGGGCAGGTCCAAAGTCCTTATGATGCCATGATCACTACAGGGACAAAATTAATGTGCAACATTTATTTTAAAATGCAGATGGTGTGCACTGAAAAATTGTATTTTACAGTTTTAATCAACTCTAGAAACAGGCTAAGCCACTGTGACTATTCAGAATTTATTAAAATAAAGGGATGCAACCGCATCAACTTTCTGAGGAACAATAAAAACTTGTTTTATCAGGGAAAACATACTCAGTGAAAACAGAGCGAGTCAACACTTTCAATCTGACATTAATGCAACAACATCTCACATTCTGCTAAAAACAGCGTGTAACTGAACAGAACCTACCCAGACGTGAGGGCGTATTTGATGTGGTTGGAGGTGGTGTAAATAAAGACTCCACTCTCATCCCAGGCTCCGCTCTTCACTCTGATGTTTTCATGAATGTTGCAGAGAGACTCCAGCTTACGGTTGCAAATCATAATAGCTGTGGGGAGATTGAGAGGATTTAGATTTTTGTCCACAACCCCGTTCGAATGCTGATGCATCCCACATTCATAAATTGTTATACAACAGAGCACAAGCGTTTGAGAAAAAATAAATCACAGCACTTGTCTGCCTCTAGAACTCATGACAAAGTGAACTAAACCATCCCAGCTTTAACAAAAACAACAGAAGTTTTGGTTATTCTGCAGATACTCATCTTATCTACCCACCGTGTTTAGCCAGCAGGGCCACGTGGCTGGTGTCAGAGCTCCACACCACATATTTGACCTTGGCGATTTTCACGGTGGCCAGGGAGCGTTTCTGCTGCACGTCGAACAGCGTGACGCCGTCAGCATCGCGTAGCAGCAAAGAACCCGTGCCGGCGTAGAAGATTTCCTCGCAGCTCGGCACCTGGACTTTCTTGACGATTTCATTCTTCAGGTTTTTAATAAGAAGCTATAAAGAGCCAAATGGTACATTCAGTGAGTACTGATCAAAACACAGAAACAGCTAGATTAATTAATATTATTTTAAAAAGGTAGCTTTACTCAGTTTCTGCACCACGGTTGAAATCTAATTTCAAAGGTGAATTTCAAGAGCATGAGTTAATGTTTGACTGCCATTCTGAAATGCTGCAGTTAAAACCTTCGTTCAGGAAGTTAAACCATGTAGTTTACAAACTAAAAATAAAAGATTACCGGTAGATACTTTAAAAGTTGTTAGTGTTGGATCTAGTTATGTTCTTTTTCTAGAAATGACAATTGCCATTTATTTATTGGGAGGGTATATTAAAGAAAGCCTAAAAGTTTATCATAAGAATACAAAAAGTAAATCAGCTACAAGAGACATTTTTCTGTTACATCAACAAGTAATACAGAAGATGAGACGACACTTTTCTATATTTCTGATTAATCTATAATTGGACTTACAGAGTGCATGCGGTCCAGGACAGCAAATCTGTTTCTCGCTACCCAAACTGCCGTCAGACCAGAAGATCTTTTTCCTTCAGGAGCTTAAAATGAAATAAACGCTGTGTTATTTAATTTAACAAGTAAAACGCATTAAAAGACACAAGTAACAAAACAAAATTTTAGGCAGTCAAACGATGGGAAGAAAAGTTTAACTGGGCATGGCTCAGCTAGATAAATGGATGAAGTGTTACTCCATACAAAACATGTGAATGTGTTTCTTTACCATCAGGGTTCTGAGAGTCAGTTTCTTTGGGAATTGTGTACAGATCATAAGTACTGTTCTCAAGGTTGGTGGCTCTCTGTAAGAAGTAGAAAACATTAAAATAAATATGGAAACCAAACGGTTTACATGATACAACAGCTCTCTAAGAAAAAAGAAAAAAACACAACGAGAATAAATTTAAAATATTACAAGACTAAAGTCATAATACGTCCCGAGTCGGCTCGCACCTGCCGTGAACAGCCTCCGATGAGTCACTGTTTATGAAGTAGTCCGCCATCACTTTGGGTCACCGTTTGTGAAATATGCCTCCGTCCACATGATGTGACGACTAAATCCGTCAATGCAGCCATTAATTGCAATGCCATACGGCTTCAGTTTATCATAAGAATCCATATGCCACAGTGCGTTGGACTCCCTGTTTTTGTACTGCAGACGTCAACATTCATCATTTTATTGCAGTTGTAACACTGCTTTTTCGTGTTGGAGTTTTGATAATACTACAACTTTATTCTCGTAATTCTATGACTATTCTCGTAATACTACGACTTTATTCTCGTAATACTACGACTTTATTCTCGTAATACTAGGACTTTATTCTCTTAATACTAGGACTTTATTCTCTTAATACTAGGACTTTATTCTCTTAATACTAGGACTTTATTCTCGTAATACTACGACTTTATTCTCGTAATACTACGACTTTATTCTCGTAATACTACGACTTTATTCT
>JARVGS010001968.1:31173621-31186374 GCA_031762315.1 Hypsolebias antenori | reverse complement strand
AAACATAGTTGAATGATACAACATATATATGTTGTGCCACTTTATGCATAGTTCCAACATCATGTCACACACACTTTAAGGTTTCATTAAGTTGACTTCATCTAAAGCAATGTCATGAAAGCAGCAGATGATACGTGTTCCTACAAGGCTTTTATCTTTTCTGGAGCTCAAGCTTGTTCTTTCACTCGTGGACGCTCTCAGCTCCAGATTTTCAGAGCTCCCTGGGAGTGGAACAAATGATGAGGGTCATGTTTAGAACACGTTGACAGATACAACGAGGGGTCGCAGGGCGCTGCGGCGCCGCTCCCATTCCCGAACATGGGGGTGAGGGAAGGCCTCATCGTGGAGGAATGTCAGCGGAACGCTTCGCCCGGGAATACCCTTAAGTTTGCACATCCTTAACCTCCATGTCAGAAAAACTGAGAGCATGTGCTCCAGCTGACTGGACCAGACGTGAATCTGCTGTGACCACAGTGCAGCCATTGTGAACTGTGTTGTTGTGTCTACTGTTCAGGGAATACAAAGAAACACTGTGCTCGTGAGAAACGAAGGCGGACGGAGCTCAGAGCTGCAAGCTGTCGGCCTCACATTGTTTGCTTCATCTAGACGTCTCAACTTGATTTTGTTTGTTCTCCTCACAGTTCGCTCTGCTCCAGAGGCTGAGGCTAAACGTCTGAGGAAAGAAGCAACAGATCCCATCATGGCCATCGTCCTGAAGTCCAGCCCTCTGCTGTGGACACGGTTAGCCGCTCTGGCCTGTTCCTGTGTGGCCTTCTCGATGGCCGTGCACGGCGCCAGACTCTACCACGGCACCGGGGACTTTTGCATCTTCTGCTGGGCCTTCAGCTTCGCCGGCACTCTTCTCGTCCTCCTGGTGGAGCTCTTCGGCCTGCAGACCAAAGCCCCCGTTTCCTGGAAGAACTTCCCCATCACCTTCGCCTGCTACGCCGCCCTCCTCTGCTTGTCGGCCTCCATCATCTTCCCGCTCTACTACCTCAAAGGTTCCGGAGGTCAAAGCGAGGTCCGTGACTTCCGCATCGTGTGCACCGTTTTCTCCTGCCTGGCCACCATTGCCTACATGAGCGAGGTGAGCATCACCAAGGCTCGTCCGGGCGAGGTCGCCGGCTACATGGCCACGGCTCCCGGGCTGCTGAAGGTCTTCGAGACCTTTCTGGCCTGCATCATCTTCGTCTTCATCAGCGACCCCGTGCTGTATGACCGCCACGATGCGCTCAAGTACTGCATGTCCGTGTACTGCATCTGCTTCATCCTGTCGGCGATCATCATCCTGCTCTGCATCGGCGAGTGCACCGGCTGCCTCCCCTTCCCGTTCGCCCGCTTCCTGTCGGCCTACGCCCTGCTGGCCGTCGTCCTCTACCTGTCGGCGACCATCATCTGGCCGATCTTCAACTTTGACCCCAAGCACGGCGGCTCCAAAAACAGGCCGTCCAACTGCAGCTCGGCGATGGGATTGTGCGTGTGGGACAAGAACATGGCGGTGGCCGTGCTCACCGCCGTCAACTTCATCCTCTACCTGGCTGATCTCATCTACTCCACCCGCCTGGTGTTCGTCAGCGCCTGAGGACGAGTGGGGGGGGTAGGCGGGCGGGCAGTGTGCTCCAAAGGAAATTGAATTTGGCTACATCGTTCAAAGCTGTTAAACTGCTGCCAGACATACTGCTGTCTCTTCACTAACCGAGTCTGTTGCTGAACAAAACGACACACGGTAGACCTTCAACGGTCGACGGCAAATGCATCAAGGTTGTTTTAGTGCCAGTGAAAGATGCCTTTCAAAATAAAAAACAGATGCAATCATCTGGTCAAAATCCAAATCTTGGGCTCAGACTAAATTTATTGCCTCTACAGACGAGCCAAGTTTTATTTTGTTGAAGGATACTGCACGGCTGAGGAGCTTAGAGTGAAATGAAGAAGATCAAAGCGAGGCTGACTTTACGTTTTATGTACAAGTATATTTCCCTGAAAGTTTTCCGTTTACGTTTGCTCTTTTTTTAATGACCTGAACAAGCAGCTATCTTGATTGTAGGAGAAAACAGTGAGCCTGAAGGAACGTGTTGACAAATGAACGCGAATGAACTGTGGTTTTGTGGAAAGGTGTGAACAGTTAGTATCTTACCTGTTGCAGATAACTTTGAACGACATCACTCCCGGGGAGACAGTTTAATTTTGAACAATAGCAAAGTGCCATCATCTTAAATCAGCTCTGATCTCAGAAGTTTCACCACTTTATGTGAAAGTTTTTATACAATGTCGTGTTAAAAAGCTCCTTTGACGATCAGAGGTTTTAAACCTAATCTGCGATCATTTTTGTTTTTTTCAAGCTTTTAGTTACAGCTGAGCAGCTCATTCAGAAAGTTTTATTGGTTTCCGTTAACTTCATCTTTTATTATTACTTTCGTTTTACAGTAGTCCCTCGCTACTTCGCGGTTCGTTCATCGCGGACTCGCTCTATCGCGGTTTTTCAAAATAAGAGTGGACATGACACACAACTGGCTGATTGATGGATGAGCCGCATGAACGGCAGGAATTTTTATTTTAAATAAATTATTTAGCACCTCCTGCACCTTTGAGCAGCCCGCATTGTAGGATAAACTTCCTGCTGCAGCTGATCAGCTGATCTCCGTGCAGAGCGGAGAAGTGGGCGTGGCCAAGAGCGATTGCAGGTGGGAAAGAGCAGAGGAGGCAGGGAACTGAAATCATGACATTCTGTGCTATTTAAGCGCGTTTAGAGTTTAGAAACGTTGTTTAGAATATTGCAAGAGTTTGGGAAGGGTTTAAAACGCATTTACTACTTGTACTGCTATCCCTACTTCACGATTTTTCACTTATCGCGGGTCTTCAGGGTACGAATCCCCCATGATAAACGAGGGACTACTGTTGTTCATCTGTCGTGCTTTTAAGTTTAACTTTTCAACAGAACTTTGGTCAGCGAGGGTCATTTTTAAATCTCTTCTAGAAATAAACTTTGATGGTTATAAATTCTTCACAACAGTTTAAATTGATCAACTTACTTGGATTTTGTATTAGGTGGTTATTTACTAACAGTTTTATTGTTATGTTTAAGAGAACGCAGGCAGTAGCAGCCATCTGTAGCACTTCCGGTGCAGCACATCCAGCAGGAATCACCAACAGTTTCAGCTCAAATAACCTGATTAGTTTGATGACGATGTAAAGGTTTTTAAATGTTATGAAATGCAACTTTTGAGATTGGACGCATTTAGGCACAGCGGCAGTCCAATCTAAGCCGCGTTAAACTTTATTTTTCTAAGCTGAAGTCGTTCAAAGAGCCATCTGCGACAGGTAAGATATTAACTGTTCATAACCTTTCCACAGAACCCCATTTTGAGAAAAAAAATATTATTTTTGTTAGAGGAAAAAGGTTGGTGGATTCTTCTAAAGTAAATCTGAGGCAAAAAAAATGCGTAAAACACCAAAAAATACAATAAAATTTAATAAATTACAAGATTTAATCCAAGCAACGTATCAAAACATGTAAAAATCATTTAAATACAGTAAAAAAAAAAATTTGATCCATGACCAAAAACAAGTACACAGTATTTAAAATAGTATTTGGAGAACAAATACAACTAAATAAACTTAACAAACAATAATGACTTGAAAATATAGCAAAACTATTTTAAGAGTCAGGAAAATGTAAAGTTCAGTTGATTCAACATAAGAACAAACAAATATAAATAAAAATGCTTAAGAACAACTGATTTTACAAATATGAAACTTAAATACCCCCTTTTTTAAGTATTTTCAGAAATATTGTGCAGCTTGTATTTAGATTATTTTTGTTTTTCTTGATGTTTTTATGAAAAAATACTGTGTTTTACTCCTCAAGACTTCCGTTTTATCTAAATTTCTGCTTTCTACAGGAGAATTACCCACAACGCCCAAACGTGTGCATGTGTGCGTGCATGTGTGTGAGACAAATGAAGGCAAACCAAAGCAGCTTTTTTTGATTTGTTAGATATTTGTTTAATGCGTGCCAGTACATCAGTCAGATGTGAAATATTTCATCCTGTCAATCAAAAAAGAACAAACAGATGGATGAAGTCAACTTTAAATAATTAAGACTTTAGGATTTATATTTTTTAAATGATCTTTGAGTCGGTCTCAGAGTCCAACAATAAAGCTGGTTGGGTTCTTTGTTTCTTTCTCTTCAACATTTGATCCATTTGATGATTTAAAACTCAAATCCAGGCTAAATTAATTAACGTGGTGTAAATGCTAAGCTGGCTTTTGCTCCTGTTATAGATGCAATGTAAGCTTCAGTCAATGAAAAAATACATGCATGTAGTAAAACAATATGTATTTTCTTAAAACAAGAGTATAGTTCAGATACTTTTATGTGCATTTTCTGTTTAGTTTTAGATTTTTGTTTGTTTTTGTCTCTAAATCATGTACTAACAGTAAAAATGGTCAATTAGTTGATTTTTTTATTGGATCGATTGGTTACGTACGGCTGAGGAAACACTCAAAGTGCTTTGAAAATGTATTTTTTTATGTTCTTAGGGTTTTAGTTTTTACTTCTTTATTTTTCACTTTTTTAATGTGCAAACCACAACAGTGTTGTAAGAAAATGTAATCCTGTGTTTTAATAAATTCACATTTAAAACGGACAAATGTGGGGGTTATTATTTATTATAGGACATTTAATGGTCCAACATGTTGCTCCTTTAGGGGTTTTATATTCATCCATCCATCCATCCAACCATCCATCCATCCCACCATCCATCCATTCATGCTTGCATGTATCCATCCAACCACTCATCCATCCATGCATGCATGCATCTATCTATCCATGCATCCATTCTTCCATACATACATACATGCATTGATCATCCACCCAACCATCCATCCATGCATGCATCTATTCATCCATCCATCCATCCATCCATCCATCCATCCATCCATCCATCTCCATCCATCCAAACCAACCTAACATGTAACAGTTTCAGTTTGGTAATCTCGTAGTCCAGACTAAAACAGGGTCACATGTGGTAATTAAAGCAATAAACTGTTTAAGAATAAATCTTGTTGATTTTGAGTTAAATGTTTACATGCCAGTGTCGTACAGTGAGTAAATGCAATGAATATGCTAAACAGATTGACTAAAAATACTCTTGATTAAATTTATAATAATTTTTCATTTAGTGCAATCACCAATGATTAAACACAAGTTTAAAATTATATAAAATTTTCAATAGAAAGCAAGAACAGACTGTAGAAACACATGCTCTGTACAAATATAATATTGTATTGTTCATGGAGCAAATCTTAAAATATATATAAATTTAAAAAAACTAAATTATTGTCTAACCAGAGTACTATATGAACCTTAATTTTATCAAGCTGTTTTCTTCCTCACAAACATCTGTTTCCTCCTCCTTTTTTCTTCCTGGAAACCAAACTCATAAAATTAGATCAAATTAAAAATTAAATTAGACAAATCCTTTTATAAATAAGGCGTGGGGATGACTGGCTTACGTTAGCTTTAAATTAGTGGCAGTGGTTCATGGCAGGAAGGTCCTGGGTTCATCCCTCTGTTTGAACCTGGTGGAGCGTGCATGGGTTTTCTCTGGGATCTTCCTGCTTCAGTACAAAAACTTGCATGTTAGGCTGCCTGCAGGCACGGGCCTCCCTTGCAAACAAGATCTGTGATCTCAGTGAGATTAGCCTGGTTGAATAAAGGCTGATACATTTTATGACGATTGTTGTTTAACGGTCATAATAATATGGCCATTAGGGCCACATGGGTCGCCAACCCACCACTCCATCCTGTTTGTGTCACCGTTCCTAACTGGACCAACAGAGAAAATCCTTACAAAACAAACTTCAGCGCGCTCATTGAGGATAAAAAGAAAAGGCTTGGAAATTAAACCAGAACGCACTGAATTTATTGATATCGGAACAAAATAAACATTAAATATTGAGGCTTCTTCCATTTGGAGGATGATCAAAATACAACACTGGGAGAAAACGCATCCGTTTTCTGAAAAGTTCGTCAGCGTTGGTCATTTAGTGGAAAAGAAATGCTGGAGTGCATCTCGAGTCAGTCCAATTGAACAGTCAGAGCTTAGAGTTTTGCTCGTTTTGGTGGGTGTACAAACAGATCTGCCCTTTTCCATCCTCCATGTTTGAGTTAGCGTTAAACAAGCAGGCCCAGGCTATAAAAATGCCATTTTAACCATCCGTGTCTCACCCAGGGACACTCTGACTGGAAGATGGTGGATGTGAAGCGTTGGACGACGACCTCTCTGACCTCTAAGCCCCCGGCGCTCCAGCTTGTCTCAACTTCAGTGATTTATTTTGCGCTGCTCCTCGGCATGCCCTCTAAATGTCAAGTGGGCTTCTGACCGTGTTGGACTTTGCTGCTTCCAGATAAAGTTCAAACGTTCATCCAGCAGTGCTCCACCTGTGGAGCGGCGTTTTACATTAAAGGGTCTGGCGTTCCTTGAAGGAATGCATGTCGCCCTCCACGCCAGAGATTTACAATAAACTCATCTTAGAGTCGTTTTTGTGCAACATTGTAAGCTGTGTTTAAGTGCAATCTCAGCACTCAGAGACTGTGTTGAGCATCAGCCTCAGCTACTACCACACCAGGACAATGACTGAATTAAAGCTATTTTTGTGTTGGATAAGTTCACTCCACTGTGGCAGCCATCTTGAATTGGCTTGACCCCAAATGTAAATTAGTAATAAAAGTACAACCGATAATCACATTCAGAGAGTTTCATTAAATTCTGCCCAGTGGCTCATGAGATATTTTGCTAACAGAGGGTTAATGCCAAAGTTTCAAGCAAAGAAGATGCTTAATTGATAGGGCTGAAAGAATGTGCTTAATGATGCTCAGCTACCACCACACCAACATGTAGCTCCAAATCTGTAAAAATGGTTGAGCTTTGTGTTTTCGAAGGTTAATCAGCTGTGGCGGCCATCTTGAATTGGGTTGATCCCAAAAGTAAAACGGTAAACGTGAATTCAGAAATTACTTCAGGTGGTTTGACACTGTCACTTCATGTCTGACGAACCAGGAGCCTCATCCATCCAGAGCAGACATTTTCTCTTTAACTAAAAATGATGGAACACCGAGTTAAAATCTTGGTACGCTTCTATTTGTCAGCACCGTTCTGCACATTACAGGAGTCACTGGTCTGAAAGAGCTGGTTTCAACATATCAACTTTTTAAAAAAGGCACCAGAAGGTGTTCAGTAAACAAATGAAGCTCCTTCTACAGTCTGGTTGTTCATTTCTGAGGTTAGAGGCTCCCCCTGCTGCCTCACTGAAGGAACTCAACATAAATGTTTCAAAAACCGAAAACATTGAATTTTTCCTGCTTTAGCTTAAGTTTTAGCTTTTAGCTATCCTTTTGACAGTTTTAGCTTTTTTTTTCTTTTCTTGACGATCTTAGCTTTTTAATGTCCTAGCTTTAAGCTACTGTTTAAAGTAGCTTAAAGTAGTAAGGAGGCCAAGATGGGGCAGAGGCAGGGCAGCTGACCCTGGACCAAAAGCCGCAGGCCCGATCCCCAGCACACACCGAGGCGCCCCCGAACAAGACACCCAATCCCCAATTGCCCCCCCGGGTGCCCACACAGCCGCCCACTGCTCAACCCGAGCGCATCCCCGCTTAAAAGATATTTCATTTTAGCTACTGTTTGGAAGGATTTAGCTTTAGCTATTTCATTTAAGGTTACGGCTTTTAGTTACTAATTTCACCTCCTAGGACCTGGCATCCACATATGCAAGAGTTCGGGTCTTGGGAGGTTAAAGGTCATAGTTCTTTACTACTGTTTTGCCAGCCTTAGCTTGAAGGCCTCAGTTTCTAGCTACTGTTTTGAAGCTTTTAGCCATTAGCTACAAAATATCTTAAATTTTAGCTACTGTTTTGAAGGTCTTCACTTTTGGTTTTTCTTTAAAGGTCTTAGATTTTAGCCACTAATTTGAAGGTATTAACTTTGGGATACAATCATAAAGATCTCAACTTGTTGAAGGTTTTTTAACTTTCAGCTACTGTACTGAAGCTCTTTGTTTTTTTATCTGCTGTTATATCAGTTATAACCTCACAGTTTAGCTGATTTTGCTTAAGTTTGGCAAGCTTTTCTTCTGATTATTAACAGCTTTAGCTTCTTCAACAAATTTAGGCCATTAATAAAAAGGTTTCTAGTGATTAAACTTAATAATTGTTCTATAATCCAAGAAAACAAAATAAAAAGTAGGCTTTATGGTGCGCCTATTGTGAAGAGAAGAACAGCCAGATATTTCTTCCAAACTTTTCCACTTGAGAGAATATTTGGTTAAATTTAAACAATAAAAGATTTTTAAATACTTCTCCCGAGTCTTAAAAATGAAAACTGACATTTATAAGTTCTTTAGCTGCGTAAAGTCAGACTGACGTCACTTCTCAGATTGTAGGCTAGGGAACGTTGCTTTAATTGACAAATAAAGTTTAAAATGATGCAACCAGAGATTGTAGGGGTTAAAATCTAAGCTGGAATTGGTCTCATAATTTATGCAACATCTACCTTAAACAAACAAATAAATGACAGAAGACTTTATCAGGCATATTCTCTCCTCCTCTGGTGCGATAACTGAGTTTGCTCGCCAGGTCAGTTAACTCCTGAGCATCTGGTGAAAACGAGAAAGTTTCAAACACCAGGAGCTTTCACTCAGTTATTTACAGCTTCTAAAACGTTTCCAAGACTTTCTTGAGCAGCATCCGAACATTAAAACATGAGCCGAAGCTGGAAAAGTTTGTGAGGAAGCCGTTAGTATTTCAGCTGATTTAGAAGTAAACCCTCTAAAATTTTATTTTTTTATTTTTATTTTTTCATTATTGTGCGAGCTTTTTTAAAATCTGTTTAAATGATTATCAAAACCTTCGGCTCATTTAGGAGATGGGTGCTTTTATTGTAACTTTTATTGTATAAAAATATTTATATTATTTTATAAATATTTCCCTATAGAAATATACAGAGATGTATTAAAGTACTTTGAAAACATTGATCTTTTTGAAATCGGCTTCAGCCACTTGTTGTTGTTTTTTTAATCTTCTTTTGCTACCTTCAGCTACTGTGCTTTTTAAATTTTAGCTTGCCTTTCTTACATTTAGCTTTTAGCCAGTTATTTTCTACTTTTAGCATCCAGCATTTGATACTTTCCTTTTGGTACTTTTACCTTTGAACTACCTTTTTGCTAGCAATGGCCACTTTTAACTTTTGGCTGCTTTTAGCTAGAAATAAGCTAATTTTTGCCTTTGATTTTATCTAGTGCTCTGCTTCTTTTAGGTTATATGGTTCAAGACACATTGTAGCAGAAAATGGAACTATTCCTCGTTCCATTTGCTGCAGGTTGGAAAACAAACGTCAACAAGGAAATGGCTTTAATATAATTTATAGATCAGACATTAGTTTCTCTTTATAAAACAGCTGGCTGTGATAAAAACTTGAATTACAAAAGTGTTTTGGTAACCGGAGTCGTCTGCTACAGACTGCTGCACAAACACATTTTTATTTCAGGTGCAGAAAATTGAACACGATGCTGAACGTCAAACGGGCGCCGAGCTGATCTGAGATCAGTTCGGTTGGTTGTTCAGGTGCGAACTCGAATGAAAAGCCTGGATGTCCTCCCCGATGAACTCCGACACTGAAAAAAGGACAATAAATAATTTTAGTCCTTTATTTTTTTTTTTAATTAGTCATACAGTTACACAAACATATAATAAACTGATCTCACCTTCTTCAAAGGTGATGTGGTGAATCGAGGCAGAGGTGGTGAACTCCAGAGGGCACTCCTGGATCTTTGCCTCCCCCTCCCCCACTTGACGGGTGCCCAACACCGCTCCATGAGGGTCCCAGCCCTCGTAGTGGGTGTAAGGTGCTGGGCAGGTGTCCTGATAGGGATTGGAGGGAGGGGAGGGACACACCTCTGGGGGATAAGCGGAGCACTGTGGAAAGGGTGAGGTGGGAACAGGAGGCAGGGGGGAGTTTGAGATTGGACTTTCTGTAGGAAACGGGCTGAGAGAGGAGGAGTGGGACGGCGAGGGAGAGGAGGACAGGTAGGGGGAGTCCAGCCACGGGGATGGAGATGGGGAGGAAGGCTGCGGGACACGGGGGTACAGAGGGGGGAGGAGCTCAGTGAAGCCCAGCTCCAGGTTCTCAAAGCTGGGGTGACGCTCAGACAGGGCCGCCCTGGACCCGCCGGGCTCCTCCACCGGGCCGTCCGGTTTGGAGCACAACTCCTCGTGGTAGCTGATGGCCGGGCAGGGAGGGGAGTACGCAGAGGGGTAGGGGGGCAAATGGAAACCAAGGCCTGGATCGTCCGACACGTGGAAACCTCTGTCCATCCTGGGCGGAGCCCCCACCGGATACACAGAACCCCTGTCCAGAGGTGGCGCCGAGGGCCGGGACAACAACGGATCCTCCTCTTTAAACATAACTGGGAAGAAAATAAATAAATATTAATTTATGGCATTAAAAAAAAAATTCCTATTGTTTGTTCTGTCAAAAGAGAGGTTGCAGCTGACTGAGTAAATATAATAAAACACCTCATAGATTAAAAAGCTAATAAAATTTTATTATATCATAACCTGGAGGAGGTTTGTACCCATAAACTTCAATCGGTCAAATCCAGACTTTAAAAACGGCAACTTTCTACCCACAGCAAAACACTGATTATAAAACTAAAATGAGAAAAGGCGTAGCTAAAAACAAAGATTAGCACAACAGTGACTCAAAGTGAAGAGTAGCAGTGAAAAGCAAAATTACCTTAACAGTAGCTATAATCTAAAACTGGCAAAACAGTTGCTAAAAGCTGAAACAAGCACAGCAGGAACTAAAAATTAGGATCAGCAAAGCAGCAGCTAAAAGCAGCGGTTAAATAAATGCTAAAAATTAAAATCCCCCCGTCATATAAAACATAAAGAAATAACATTTAAATAAAAAAAAAATTACAAATACCAAAAGTCACAGCTCCTATCGTCTGAATAAATTGATCTTAGTGATATTTTAGTCACTTAAATTGCTTAAAATATGTTGAAGTAATCAGATGTAGAAAAAGGCACAAAAAATAAAGGAAAACAATAAAACGCAGGATCGTTGCTGCAGGATTAAGACTGTTCGTGGTTTTCATGTCATTATGAATAAGAGTGATGGCTGCAACAATGAAAAGCTGAACTATAACATACAGACTAAAGAAAATAGAGATAAACGAGCCGTGTCCTGACGCTCACCAGGTAGATACTTGAAGCAGTGAGTGCTGCTCCTTTTTCTCTTCCCGTTAGAGACGTACAGACTGATGGACACGGGCCGACTGATGGAGAGGTCGCTGTAGGCTGGAACACGCACACACAGCAAACACTATACGGGATAACAGTTATACACAAATAAATAAATAAATAAGGACGAGGAATCAGAGTGGTGTGACAATTATCGCATCATTCTGCATGTGAGGGTCATGAAATTACATCGTTGCTGTTGCCACGGTCAATCTGTGCCTCTTCCTCCCACTGTAATTTACCATCTGATATATGAGAGCAGACAAAAAAACAAGCGTAACACAGTCAAGTTGAGCTTTGCGTTTGTGAAGTTACCTAAAAATAGACAAGCAGAATGAAAATGCAAAGCAACCATTGTGTCTAAACTTTTAATTTGTATTGAAGGTTTCTATAAAACCAGCTGGCTGTAAAGCAGCGCCTGTGAAAAACTCAAACAGCATTGGCAGGCTGTTTTATTACAGAAAAAGAACAAATGGATCAGCACAAAACAAAACGTTCTTGTATAAAGTTTTATTTTCTTACACCTCGGACCCACTGGCATTCTCCATTTTTAAATACCCACTGTTAATCTCGCTGATAGGTTAGTTTTTCTGGTTTGCAGATCAACAAATTTGTCCTTTTTTCTTGATTTTTAAAAATGTAATCCCATCCAAAATGAGTTTTTTATTACACTGCTAAAGGTTTGACTTTATCTGTAAAACTGTTTTCTGGCTCAGTGATTATGTTGGAGGGGTTGGTGTAAAGGTTGGACTCGTACCTGTGCCTCTCTCCATGAAAAGGACCCTGGACATCGGCAGGAAGTTGGTCCCACTCAACAGCAACTCCTCTCCTCCTTCCACTGAGCAGGAGGTGAGACTGACGGACTCAATGATGGGCAGCTCCTGGGCTGAGCGCTGAGCTGAGGCAAGATGACAAAAAAAAACCACACACACACTAAGCTCTATGGTCTGTTACAATAACAGTTGTCATCATCGCACAATGAGCTCTATGGTCTGTTACAAAAATGCGCGTCACTGTGATACAGTGAGGTCTATGATATGTTACCATAACATTCATTATCATCTCACATTGATTTCTACTGACTGTTACAATAATGCTCATAATCATTGGATGATGAGTTCTACATTCTGTTACAATTAACGCTTGGTATTCTCGCACGAAGAGCTAAATGATCTGTTACAATAACACGCATTATCACACAATGAGCTCTATAGTCTGTTACAATAACACTCGTCATCATCACAAAATGAGCTCTATGATCTGTTTCAATAACACTCGTTATCATCACACAATGAGCTCTATGATATGTTACAACAACACTCATCATCACACAATGAGCTCTATGGTCTGTTTCAATAACACTCATTATCATCACACAATGAGCTCTATGATCTGTTTCAATAACACTCGTTATCATCACACAATGAGCTCTATGATATGTTACAACAACACTC